>CBVK0102394967.1:0-12536 GCA_900067695.1 Picea abies
TAATATTAAAATATTATTTCCAGGTTTAAGCCCCCCTAGGCTTAGCCCCTAGGCTCAACACTTAGCCCCTTTCCCACCTTCCAGCCCTTAATTCCTTCCCCACTCTGTAGACACTCAGTCCCCCTTCACTCATTCATCGTCGTCGGTCTGCACCTGGCGGTGTTTATATTTTATTAAATATTCTGCATACTTACAAGTACAACAGTAGGCTCCTGGCCTTCAACACTTAGGCTCCCTGGCCTAACAAACACATAAGCCTACAGCGTATAGGAACTCGGCTCACCAGCCTATAACACATATGTACAATTCGTTTCGTACATCAGATTTATAAAGGGCTCGGCCTTGGGGACATTACACTAGTTCTTGATAGAGACCCTTATAGATCTTGTCACTAGTGTGTTAATGACTCCCAATTTTTTAGATGGATGGTGGTGGGACTCGTCGTGCAAGTATTTGTTTGTATGAATTTTTCGTCTTGCACAACTAGTGAGCTAGTGAACCATCCATTTTCTTATAATAACACTTAAGAAAGGTAGGTGTTTATCCTCTTCTATTTTAATTGTGACTTTAATGCATTCATGTTGTGGGTTAATATGATTAGTGAATCACAAAATGCACAAGAGATTTTTACCCTGGAAACTCTTTAATAGAAAACCAACTTTTAAAGATATATCTTCATTCACCTTGGTCAATCCAGCCAAGCCAAACAAAGAATAGGCCGCTCAAGGAATTATACATTGGAGTTATTCAATATTTTAAATAGGCTTCATCACATGCTAATACCATGGGAAAATACCAAGGGTGACCCAATACCATGGGCTCTTAAGCCACCAACAGTAAACCCATCAATGACCAAGTCAATATTAACCGAATTAAATTCCCCCCGTTAAACTTGACTTAGGATAACCACTTACCCCACTCAAATTTTAGTAGCTAGATATTCAGGAATACAACATGCCCCCTATCACCTAGGTCTATGTCTAGACTTTACATAAGTGATTCATCAAACCAAGGGTATGCATGCCAAAATAAGTCTTACAACCATATGCCCATTTACATGTGATTAACTTACAATTCCAAAATGAATCCTTAAAATAGCAAGCTTGACGAATCTACCTACTTCATTACCCACATACCATATGCTCTCTCCATGGCTTCTAGCATCAAACCACTCTCACTAGAGAATCCAAATTTACCTTGCTTTGATACCAAATTTAAAACTCATATTAAGAGAAGTAAACCAACAATCACAAGATGTTCCATGCTCTGATACCAAATGTTAAAACTAAGGGCGAGAGAAATAAATCAACAATCACAAAATGCACAAGAGATATTTACCCTGGAAACCCTTTACCGAAAAACCATCTTTCAAAGATATATCTTCATTCACCTTGGCCAATACAACCAATTCAACCAAAGAATAGGTTGCTCAAGGCATTTAACAATGGATTTCTTCAATCCTTTAAATAGGCTTCATCGCCTAGGTCTACATCTAGACTTTACACCAATGATTCATCAAACGAGGGGTATGCATTCCAAAATTGGTCTTACAACCATATGCCCATTTACATGTGATTAATTTACAATTCCAAAATGAATGTTTACAATTACAAGCTCAAAGAATCTACCTACTTCATTACCCGTATACCATATGCTCTCTCCATGGCTCCCAGAATCAAACCACTCTTGCTAGGGAATTGATGGTTGCCTTTCTTTGATATGAAATGAAAAACCCATAGTGAGAGATAAATAAACAATCATAAAGAAATCACAAAATGCGCCTGATATGATACCAAATGTTAAAACTAAGAGCAAGAGAAGTAAATCAACAATCACAAAGCAATCACAAAAATGCACAAGAGATTTTTACCCTAGAAACCCTTACCGAAAAACCAACTTTCAAATATATATCCTCATTCACCTTGGCCAATCTATCCAAGCCGACCGAAGAACATGTCACTCAAGGAATTTTACAATGGAGTTCTTTAAGCCTTTAAATATGCTTCATCACATGCTAGGACCATGGGAAAGTACCAAGGATGACTCAATACCATGAGATCTTAAGCCATCAATGACCAAGTCAAGATTAACCCAACACTCCATTCTCTCTCTCCCATATAGCCAGTTATCATTAGTATCATCAACTTATCTTTACCACTATTTGGGTTTTAAAGGTAAAGATTCAATGTATTTGTTCTCAATGTATTCCATATACAAGTTAACAACCACAACTAAGAGTGAAAATCCCATAGCAACACCTTCAATCTACTCAAAGATCTCCCCATAAAAGCTAAAGTAAGTTTATCTAAGGTATATCTCCACCAATTTCATAATTTCTTGGTTATTTACACTTCTACTCCCTAGCTTCATTGAGAGGAATTTTTGTGAAGAGTGGGACAACGTCATAACTGACCAAGATGTTTCCTTCTTCAATCTCTCAACTCTTCATACCATTTACAAAATGAGTTGAGTGCTTTTGAAGGATGTGGTGTTTCCAACAAGATATTTAAGCTTCATGGCCAAGTATTTCATGAGATTGTATGTTAGAGAAAGATCATGCTTATGATGGGCCTTTGTAGAATTCCCCCCTTGTGAATCTTCAATAAACAATAAATTCAATGCATTGTTGGACTTTTGGGGGTGATATTAATTTTTTTCTTTCATCCACAGATGATTACTCCATTATTTCTTTGGACATCTCCTTCATAACATCACATATGGGAAACAAAATCCATAATTGGAAAAATGAACAATGGAGAGGGAAAAGAGGGTTTCCTAGATGGAATCTTATTGGTATTTCCTATTCATGGTTATTTGTCTTTCATCATCTACTAGCACTACCTCTTCTTTCTCTTCTCTCGCGTGAAATATTAAAATGAAACAACCCTAAGCATTTCCCTCATTTTAAGCATTCTCTTGTAGATTTTCCTACTCCTTATAATAAGTTAAAAAAATATGAATTATTGTTTAATGCATCAATGTATTAGGAGCATTGATGCACCATTATCAAAGTGGAGCACCAATGAACCCATACCAAAGAATATTAGTTCACAACTTAAAAGAATTGCATGAGACTCCAAGAGCATGAATATTAGAACCATTTAATACATTAGACCAAAGTGAAGCACTAGTGTTATGAGACCAATGTGGAGTGTCGATGCTCCAAGACCAAGGTGGATCAACGTGTATCTCAAATAAATTGCATGAACCCATAACATGAGAATTAGGGTAATCTTGTGCACTACAATACACACCGACCAAAGTCGAGCATCGATGTTTGGAGACTGAAATGTGGCATCGATGATTAGAGGCCAATGTGGAGCACTAATATTCCAAGACTAAAGTGAAGCATTGCACATTTTAGAGAAATTGCATGATTACATAAGAAAATAAGAACTAGTTTCATTTGGTGCACTATAATGCATCTATACCAAAGTGGAGCATAAATTATGTAAGACCAAATTTGACCACCAATGCATAGAGACCAAAGTAGAGCACTAACACACTGATATCAAAGTGAAGCACCAATATGCCAAGACCAAAGTGGAGCACATATATATTTTTGGGGTTGTTTCTCTCTAGTGTGCATAACCCATGGAGGACCAATGTGCATATACCAAAGTTAAGCACCAGTGTACCAAGACCAAAGTGCATCACTAGTGTCTTTTTTTGCTTTTTCCCATTTGTGTGCATTAATCATGGAGCACTAATGTACCTAAACTAATGTGCATCACTTGTATGCCAATACCAAACTTGAGCATTGGTATCTTTTTGTATTTGTTTCCCTATGGTGTGCATTGGTAATCAAGGACTAGTGCACCTATACCACCAATGCACCAATGCATCGACTCATTAACGACAATGTGTCATGGAACAATGATGCACATAGACCAATGTGGATCATTGATGCACCAACTTGAAAAATGTGGATCATTGATGCACCAACTTGACCAATGTGGAGCATTGATGCACCAAGACCAACATGGAGCACTAGTTAAAAAAAAATTGTTTCCTCTCTAGTGCATAGACCAAAGTGGAACACCAATGTGGAAAGAGAAAAGTGGAGCACCATTTTCCTTTCTAGGTTTTTATTGCTATGGTGCACATGCCATGGAGAACCATTGCATTGTTTATTAAGCACACGAATGTGCCTATGTCAAATTAGAGCATTATGACCTAATTCCACAAAAAACTTCCCGTGCCACCTCCACAAAAAACCTTTGCAAATGAGGAACTTTAAAAATCACTTCTACAAAATCCTATGTTGAAATCTTAATTCCTGATAGTGACTCTCTCGCTGCTACCCCACTTCTTACATACTTAGGTAAGGTTGTAGGGTATTATGGGAATCTACACACCTTAATGTAGGAGTATTATTACATCTCAAACCAGTGTCCAACCTCGTTAATATTGAACCTCACATTTGATTCAAATCTTGGTGTGGTTTGGTATTTTTTCCCTCTAATTTGTCTAACTCAAGTCATAAGAGCATATTCTATAAATATGTAGCAATGAATGTATATACTATGATCCTTACCAAATAAATTGAATCGCAAAAGAGATATCATAAATGATCTACACTTTATTAATATCAAAACCCTTAATGTAGGGAAACATCTTACAATAATTCTTTTATTGAAGGATTATACTCCTATCACTTGCCTCTTAAGGTAGGGAAAATTCTCAATGAGCTAATCTCCAACAAATACTCCAACATATTATCCATAAGGAGGACTACATCCTTATTTATAACTAAATAGAAAACCATAACCATAACTACATGATAATTGCCTAGTGGACCTTCTTTAATGAGGCCACATTACAAGTATTCCATACTAACTACCATAGTAGGCCTTATTTAATAATAAAAAATATAACAAACCCAGTCCACCTTACATTGAATGGCCTTCACTATTATTATTTTAAAGGGTTCCTCTGCCCCCCATTACACCCCTAGGGAGGATCCCAATACTCCACCCCCATTAGAAAAACATTGTACTCAAGGCTTGTAGTGAGGAGGTACACCAATAAACCAAGGTCCCATGTACAAGTGTTGATTGCAATGGTGAAGCAGTCCAAGGAACCAAGGTCCCATGTACAAGTGTTGATTGCAATGGTGAAGTAGTACAAGGAACCAAGGTTCCATTTACAAGTGTTGGCCACAACACTAAACTATCCAAGTAGTTCATCTATAAACTTGGGTCACATGTACAAGTGATAATCACAATGTTGAAATAGTCCTAGAAGCTCATCCAAACTCTAGGCTCCTAAGTATTGAACTTAATGATGAAGTAATCCTAGAAGTTCATCCACAAACCTGGGTCCCATATCCAAGTGTTCATGCTAACTCCCAGGAATTGAGACCTAAGCTGGAAAAATGGATGAGTATTTTTCTTCAAATTTCCAACATGGTTTTTTAGATTCAAATAAATAGAATCCATTGTGTCCATACAATCATCCAAATGTTGTTCAATACTAAGAGAGGGGGGTGAATTATTATTGCTTCTTTTTCACAATTTCAATCAATTCTTTAATTATTAAAATTATTAACCATAAAAAATTATCAACAAGAAAGTACAGTATATAGAATTTTCAATGTAACAATCATAAAATTTATATTTCTTTTACAATCTACAACTTGTAGGAGACACCAATCTCTTGTCTTTTTGAGAACCTGCTCAAGGAGACACCAATCCCATGTTTTCAAGCACCAACTTGAGGAAGCTACAACTCCCTGTTGTTTAGGCTCCAACTTGTAGAGGACTCATATCCTTTTTTTTCAAGCACCAACTTGAGGAAGTTGCAACTCCCTATTGTTCAAGCTCCAAAACGTAGATGACTCCAATCCTTTTTTTCCAAGCACCAACTTGAGGAATCTGCAAATCCCTGGTGTTCAGGCTCCAACCTGTAGAGGACTCCCATCATCCCTTTCTCCTCCCTTCCACCCTCACTTCATGTGTATGTTTCAAGTGTCAAATTCTTCCTTGGACTCTGCCTCTGTTTTGATCTTCTAATCTTCTCTCAAAGACACTTTCCTTTCACCATGCTTTTATGTTTATATAGTCTTCCAATAGGTATATGAAATTGAAACATTGTGTCTCTTTGTATGAATCCATGTACCTCTTCATTTAATTTAACAATGATGTTCAAACATCTGTTTGTCATTAAAAGTTGGATTTAATTCAAAATATTTCAAATCCCTTGTAATTTGTTCAACATTTATCCATTCACGTGCAAAAATCCTTGTAGCGGCAATGGAATGGCTTGGTTCTTCGATTTGAGAGGTTCTATCTTTCAACTTTTTAGATTTAAACTTCTAACTGATCTAATCTCCTCTGTATCAGGAGGAACTCTGTAGATGGAGTGGATTGTTGCAAAAGCTTGGTGGAATTGTTCAATAGTTATGTTCTGCTTGTCAAATCTCGTGGCCCATTTTTCCATAGGACCAAACGTTGTGACTAACAACATAGAAAAAACAAGGCGCAAGGCTTGTTCTAAACACTAGCCCAAGGCACTTCTTTAATTCACTAATTGACCACGCCCTATAACCAGGAGTTATCCCAGTTAACGCTTTACCTCATCACAAATTCATATATACCATATGACCTTGAACTGTGACTGAGAGCGAGCGCAAAAAATGCTTACTTGGGATCCAATCAAATCTACGGTTCAGACTTAATCAAGTGTTGAGTGGATGGTCTAGGCTTATCTAGGCGTCAATCAAATCGACGGCTAGGATTTAATCAACCGTTGGGTGGACGATCCACATGAATTTCACATTTACAAAATGGACTCGAAATACTCCCAAGACAAAACATGATAAAACTTAGCCCTGACACGTGGATAGTTAAATTTAACATAATATGAATTTCGCATCCGCCCTCTTCCATTAACTTTTTCACATTTTGAAATGTGAATTAGATTAGGGCCATTGATTTGGGATTGCTCCAGATCCTATCTTGGTGCCAACCACATCGACGGTTTGGTTTGTATTCTCTCCATGATTTGATGACTCTTGTATTTTATGTGTTTTATGGGAACAATGGTGGAGGAATTTACTCCTCCTGTGCTTTCCATTAGTTTTGTTGTGATGTGTTTGGAAATTTTCCTCGTGAGTCACTCATATTACAATTGTATCTCTCCTTGTAATTATTCATTGTTTTCCACAATTAGAGTTAAATTTTGTTGTTGTACAGTGTATCCAAGCTTGGAAATTAAATACCTATCTATAATATTATTTGCATTGCATTTCCAAATATTATTAATGTATGCATGTCATTCCTTTTCACATTAATCCACCACTATATTTCAATTTGGAATTTGTAGATTAATACTCAACATTAGTCTTTTATGCGTATGAAATTCATATTTTCACAGTGGTTTGTCACCAATGTTTCCAATTCATATTTGTATATTCATACCCATATCTTACCAATTCATTTATAAGATTTTGACAACGCATGGGTTTTCAATACCATATTGACCCCTTTTGGTATCAATGACATACCAACATTTTTTCTCAATGACAATACCATAGTATCCCTCTTTGAAATTAATGCCAACACCATAACTCCATGTCCAACATTGATCATATTGACCCTTCTTTGACATCAATGCCAACACCATAACACCATCCCTTTGGCATTGATGACAACAAAGTAAAAAATCTTTATTTTAATTGAGTTTTATTGTTTATTCTCCCTCTTTGACATCAATGGTAGAAGGGATATTTATTTGCTCCCCCTAGGGTGATACTCCCTTGTCCATGTACTCATTTTCTAATGAAGCTTGTGTGATTTAATTAGATATGGAGATTACCCTTGTTGGTTGTGGAGCCTGATTATCTTCCTGATTCAGAGGTCTTTGTTTTTAGTCATGTTTATACCCCATGAATACTTTACACCCCGAAAGAATGTACACTCCTCTACGCAGGGGAGTTCAAACGGGGGTTACCCCCTCTGTAGGATCCGGGGCCAAGCAGGTCCCTGATGGGGGTTTGGGGAACAGGATTCCCTAATGGGGGTTCGGGGGCGAAGCCCCCGAAGGAAAAATTTCCTTGTAAATGTATATTGTAATTTCATAGTAAATATGGACCACTCATTATAAGGTCGTAGATCTCACGGTAGAAGATGTGTTAGGATTTTTTGCCCTAGAAGGAAACCCTCTTTTATGAGAGAAATGTATTGCAGCTATGTATCATTGCGAATATTATATTTTGAGAGAGGAGACTGTGAGGGAAAGAAGAGGAAGTTACAATGGGTGTGTTGTAGGTTGTATCCCTTCATTTGCTCAATAATAATAAAAGAAGGACCTGGCAATTTCTCTGGTGGACGTAGCCCACACTAGGTGAACCACGTATATCTGTGTCTCTATTGTATTGTGTATCTTATGTGTTTTATTTCCACATTTATTTTATTTTATTGCTCCGCGATCCTGTTTTTCTAACAACTAGTATCAGTGCAAAAGGTAACTCGTAGGAAAAGAGGGTTCCTAGTTCGAGTGGGAGCAATGGCGAAAGATGGAAAGTTTAGGGTTGAGAAATTTAATGACCAAAACTACCAGTTATGGAAGATGCAAATGGAAGATTATTTATATTAGAAGGATCTATTCCTACCATTAGGTGGAATAGCAAAGAAGTCGACGGCCATGAAGGACGAAGAATGGGAGGTTCTTGACAGAAAGGCACTAGGAACGATACAGCTGAGCCTGGCAGCATCGGTGGCTTTCAATATTTCGAAAGAAAAGACAACAAAGGAGTTGATGGACGCATTGGCTAAATTGTATGAAAAACCCTCAGCATCCAATAAGGTATTTCTAATGAAGAGATTATTTAATATGAAGATGTCAGAAGGTGGGTCTGTTGGAGATCATTTAAATGAATTTAATACAGTTACTAATCAACTAAGTTATGTAAAAGTGGACTTTGATGATGAGGTTAGGGCTCTTCTAATCTCGTGCTCATTTCCAGAAAGTTGGAACGACTTGGTCATGGTTGTAAGTAACTCTGTCTCTGGTTCAAACACTTTAAAAATTGATGATTTTGTTGGTGTTATCCTTAGCGAGGAAATGCAATGGAAAAGAACAGGTGAGACATCATATAATGCGTTGAACATGGAGAACAAAGGAAGACAAAAGGATAGAGGAAAGGGCTCAGGGAATCGCGAGAGTTCTAGGAAGGGCAGATCCAAATCCAGATTTGGAAAGATAGAGTGTTGGAATTGTGGGAAGAAAGGACATCTGAAGAAAGACTGCAAGGCTACAAAGAAACAAAGAGATGGACAACATGAGAAAAATCAGGAAGCAAATGTAACAGGTGATTTGTTACAAAATGATTTGATTCTTTCTGTAGATAATATTTATGAGTCTTGGGTAGTAGATTCAAGGGCTTCATTTCATGCCACACACCATAGGAAATGTTGTTTCTGAGATTAATCCTAAGGCTCAAAGAGTAATGTCAGGCATCAGGAGTATTTAAAGAAAATGTTTTAAATGAGTGTTTTTCTTACCTTTAGTTCTATAAGAAATGATCTTTAAATGAAAAAAAATAATAGGACAGTACAGAGTTTGTATTTCGTTGTTTGAGTCACAATTATAATATCAAATGGTGTGAAAGAAAGTTACAAAATTGGTAAACAAAGCTAGGCATAAATTGCAGATGAGTCTCACCTTGTTTGTAGCGGAAGAAAAGTAGAGAAGGCACCCTTGAGCAGGATATGAAATGTAGTAATTCACATAGAACGCAAGTCTTGTTTTACTCACAGTAAATACAAAGGAAAAATTGCTTACCTAATGAATTACTGGTATAATATGATCACAGTAGTTGTAATACTAATTGAAATCAATCACTTTTCAAGGAATTACATAAAGAAATTCGGAGAAATGAAAATACAGAGGAAACAAATAACTCAAACTGAACGAAAATTAGAATATTTGTCTCCACTTGTATTAATACTCAAAAATAGAGTTTCTCTATTACATCTGGCAAGAAGCAGCCTTCAGTAGATCTAAAATCTATCTATTTATACAAAAATTACCACGACTCAAAAACCGTTGGACTTCATACAATATCTCCTAAAAATATAATGTAATTCGAATGAAATGACAACAGGCCGATATTATTTGAGCTGGCACTTTCATATGTCTCTTCATCTGCTCACAAACGCGCTCGTTTTCCTTTGTTATTTGAATTGTGCATACATGTATATTGAAGCCACCATAATGATTTGTCTACTGTCCTCGTCATCTGATTCCATTGCTATATGTTCTTCGGATGTGTTTACTGGAAAAAGAATATTAGTTGAAAATATGGGGGGAGTAATAATGTGACAGGTAGCTCAGCGTTAGCTCGTTATGTGATGGCTAACAATTATGAGAAAGAGTAACTACTCATGAATAGAATGATGTGGGGACAAGTGTAGGTGGTGAGGTAAACGGGGTAACTGATGTGGAAGGTGTGATAGGCTGGAGGGTGAACAGGGTACATGACGTGGATGATAGGTGTTGCTCCAGCGTCCCTTTACGTTTCTCTATTTTGTGGGGGTGCAAGGTGGTGGTTTGAAGTAACCCACTTTTTGTCCCGCAATGCACCTAGTGATGCCATGTAGCCCTGAGAGAAAACCATGGTTTAAATTGCGGGACCGCCCTTCGAAATTAAACCCCATGCAACTTCGCCCCCCGCAATCGCTCTCAGACGTTGATCTCTGTGATCCATCAAAATCTCACTGTCGATCTTTGCAAAGTGAGATAAGAGCCCAAAGTTAAGTCGAGGTCACAACTATTGGTCATATGTAGAGAAGATAGAGCAAATTTCATGCAATTCTTGTTCGTCGGTTTGAGCAGGGGACATGTGTCAGACGATCCCCGTATTCGGATATTTCGTAATATAGGGGGGGAGGCAAGCAGTGTTGAGTAAAGAACTCCCAAAGACCTGAAGCCCATCTAGACTGTTGATCGAAGTGGACACGTGGTAGGAGTTCCTGCACTTCGACAAATAACCACTTCGAAAGAAAGACGAATGTGCGAAACAATAACTCCCGAAGCCCAAAGTTTCGAAGTAAATCTTCGTTGTTGAAACTAAGAGGAAACGCAATAGGAGATCCTGTACTTCAGAGACTTAGCACTCCGGAGAGTTTGTGCTCCCTTTTATGCCTATTTAGCCCCTTCCCTGCTATATTTGGTCCTTTTCTTAGTTTATCCAACTTTTGAATTGATTTATCGTTCCACTAGATCCTAAAATCTGATCCATCAAGTTTTCTTACAACTTTTCGTGGCGCCATAATCCTTAAGGAAATAAGATTAGCCTGCCTATAACAAGAGAGGTCTGTAAGTTTTTTAAATAGATAAAACTTTCTAATTGTGAAAGGTGAAAATGAATTTGAAATCGAAGTGCTTTTATTTAAACAAGATTCATTGATCTTCGTATAACCTTATTGACGAAGAATTTATTAACGTTAATGGAGATGTCTACCTCGCGATCCGCAATCCTCGTTTGAATCATTATCCTTAATTAGTCATAAATGGCATCAATATTTCGATGGCTCGCATTCGAGAGTTTTAGATGTGACAGAGTGGGAAACCCTGGAATCCCGAATCGGCGAAAAGATTAATCTCTGGATAATCGCTTTTAAAACCTTAATTAATCATGTTTAAAATGGTGTGTTAACTTCAAGTGTTTTGGGAGTTCGAACTTCGGGGAATTTTAATGTATCTCAAGAGGGAATTCCCAAAACCCCAAATTGTGAAGCAATTAATTATCTAGTAATTGATCTTAAGTCTTAATTAATCGCACTTAATTTTAGGTATTTCGGAAGTTCCGGCTTCAAAAATTTTAGAATACGATACAAGGGAAAAGTGTGAAATCTGAACTGTGAAGTCATTAATTATCTCTTGATCATGATTAACTTAATTATTTAACATTCAATACTTCAGCATTTTGATATTTCGGTGATTCTTGAATTCATTCTTTGTTAAAGTCCTGAAGGATCATCTCCCGTAGTGACATGTTATAGATGACGTCATTTTGGATGACGTGTCGAGGAAAGAGAGGTGCCATGTGTTACTTGGAATCATGTGAATACTCCAATGAAAATGTCAAAAACGTGTGCCACGTGTCAACTCAGGAAAGACTCAAAAGGTACACATTTCTTACGACTTGTGCCTTTAAAAGGTTTAGGAAAAGTCACGAGCAGATACCTTCGGGTTTCAAAGTTTCAGAGTTTTATTGTTTAGACTTATTGAAACATCTGAAGCACGAAGCCCTAAAGCAACTATTAGAGATTTACCTCTTTAAAATTCAAGTGGCTCCATAACTCTGGAGGTATTAGGATCATTCGATCAAAAGGGAAACTCATCAATGGCAGATATCATGCACGCCTTATTATTAACTAACCAGCAATGAATTTGATTTAAAATTAAAAGGTTATTTTCTAAGTTTCTGCTTTCTTCGAGTAAAATTTTATTTTTCGTGAGGTGAAAAATATAAAGCTCAAAAGTTCAGAATTGTATGTGTTCCAACACAAAACATTTTCTAGATTATG
>CBVK0102395003.1:0-10969 GCA_900067695.1 Picea abies
ATAGGATCCTCCTCCATTTTGGAGTCTTGTTACAAAAGATTCCAACAAAATCCTAACAAATTCCTATTTTTTTTTAATTTTGTCTATGACGATAAATTCCTTTTGAAACAGGTCATCCTGATTGATATGAGATGGAAAACATGTCCCTAATTTCCAACTAAATCCTAGGAGACCATTCAAACCTTCCTTGACAGGTGGAAATCTCCAAACAAGGCGAATATCCAACAACTATGCAAAACATAGAGTTTGCAACGCACTAGTGTTTTAATTATATCTCTCGAATTAAAAGTTGGGTTAGACTAAAATTTGGGCAGAAAGTTAATTCCATTATCATTCTCCTCCACAAAAAATTTCAGAAAAAACCCACATCACCGTTTTGGATTTATGATCAAATCTTTAGAAGCAAATGCTACAGGAAATGAGTTCGCAGTGCCCCTATCTTCCAATTCGCAGTGCCAAAAGGAAAAAAATCCAAAACCACTTTCTCGACCTTCAAACAGGATGAAAACCCTCATGGAGTACTTGATGGTCCCGATTTTGATGCTGGTATCTTTGAAATTTCCTGAGGATGTCTACAAGTAGTATAACCTCCAACTATCCTCTTTAACTAGTTCACAGCGTCAATTCACAAATCCAATGATAAAACATCAAAAACCCTTCTCCCAGCATTTAAAATGGTATGAAAAACCTCATGGAGTACCTGGTAACCCTGGGATTGATGTTGATTTCTGTGAATGTGTAATGACCCTGCTTAAATAGGTGTATATGATAATTAATTATAATTAATTTAATAATATAATTCCAAGTTATCACGACCTTGATATATATCACTTTCCTCATAATCAAGTTTCCAAGTTATCACGACCTTGATATATATCACTTTCCTCATAATCAAGTTGTTCATACTTTTTAGAAGATAAAGGCACAACTTGTTCCTTGTAGAAATCATAATCATAATAGTCGTCATAAATGGGTGCATCAAAAGGTTGTGCAACTAGTGACGAATAATGTGAAATAGTTTCTGCATTTTCTTTCAAATGTTCACCCAAAACAACAAGTTTTTTTAGAGTATGATGATGCATAAATAATTCCTTATCAACAGAAAGACCTTCAATAAGAACTTCTTCAGTCAAAAATGGATTTTCATGAGGATGAGTATTTAGCTGGTCATGAAACCTATTAAAAGTATTATGAGAACATTCCAAAATGTCTCCACAAATAATTAGGTGCAAGGTCTCATCAGGTACATCACACATCCTCTCTTATGTCTGCGAAATATATGACCCAAATTTTTCACAACAATCCTTAAGAAGTGTATCAGGAGAAGAATACATTTTACAATACTTGATGAATATTGCATGGAATTCACTCAAGGATGATATGATCGAAGAATACAAGGACCGATATCGATGTCTTGCATCACCCTCCAATGAGTACATAAACATCTTCATACGAACATCCTCATGATATACATCTAGCTGATACATGCATTCATGAAACTTGACAAGTTAATTTGAAGGGTTATCCTCCTTGCTCTCCCTGAACTATGGAAGGAAGTCTCCCCAAATATGTATAACAGGAACAACATTCAGAAAACCATCAATATCAGCAAAATTCAAAGGAGAAAACCTTGTAGCCACAATGGCTTTCATTTTATCATTTTATGCCATTCTAGATCTTCAACCAGTGGAGCTTCCTATGGATTTATGAATAGTGGAGTCGCTATGGTGAAATATAAGCAGTCTAAAAGTGTCTATCTTCATTTCACCATCAAAATATAGATCTCTTTGTTGTTGTTCTTCCCAGGGAAAATATCTTCGTTGTTTCATCCCTGGTAGTGGCGCAAAGAATGTTAGCTATCTAGGAGCCACCCTCAGACTGCAAGTGAGGTGAGCCTAGTAACATAGAATTTGAATTTAAAACTTAAAAGATAAACGTTAAAGTCATATGGATCCGACCATAAGGACAATCAGATTCATCTACCGTACACATTCCCAACTATATCCTTCAGCAAAAGTGGCACTAGTAACTTCAGATCAGTAAATAAGCAAGATGAAAGTATGGACGGGAAGAAAATTGTGAAGGAATGAATCAGAAATAAATCAAGATATTGTTTGTACTCAATACATAGTAAATAGATCATTTCTTTGATAAAACTTGATCCATAAACACAATAATGAATCCTTCATTTTATCATTTCATGAGCACAAAGAAATAAAAGAATCAATCATTTATTGACTATTATCAAAGCATTGATCAGAATATGAAAAACAAAAGATACCGATCTTTATTAATATGGAATCACAAGTATGAAAAAGATACAGAGAATGGAAAAATACACAGTGATAACCACTCTGAATTTCTTTGGGTCGAAAACCCCCCTCTTAGACCAATCCAACCTCCATCATTCTTGGATTTCCCACTTTATATCCTATATTAATATGATAGTATTACATTTTGAATTACAACCTCCTCATAGGATTCCTATGCCTAAGGAAGGCGAGGTTGCAGGTGTACAACAGAAAGAAAACTGAATGCTATATTACATACTAATGTTGGCAACGTTTACAACATGCTCATAAATATTGATGATGTCTCTTTTTGAGTGCATATCCTTTAGGTAGGTGTCCTACTAGATCACAAATGATCCTTAGACAACTGGTAGGGATCCATATTGACACCTGACAATCGATCCTTCCTCCAAAAACTCCAAAACTTGAGTTTGCAGTGCTAGTTGGCAGCGCACTGATGTTTTAATTTTATCTCTCAAATACCAAACTGGATCAAGCTGAAATTTGGTCAGCAGGTCAATGTCGTTATCTTTCACCTCCACAAAAAATTTCAGAAAAACCCACATCACCATTTTATATTTATGATAAAATATTTAAAAGAAGTTGCTACAGGAAATGAGTTCGCAGCGCTCATGTCTTCCATTTCACAACGCTAATGATAAAACATCAAAAACCCTTCTCGCAGCCTTTAAAATGGTATGAAAAACCTCATGGAGTACATAGTAACCATGGGCTTGATGTTGATGTTTTTGAATGTGAATAGAGATTTTTGCAAGTTGACGAACCCCCAATGCTCCTCTTCAACCATTTCGCAGCGCCAGTTATTAGCGCCAAATTCAAAATCAATGACGCACTTCAAGGAGACTATTGGAAAATAATTCTATGTTCTAACACAATGGAGTAGAATCTGCTCCTAACCTACACTTACATTCAAAAGAAGAGACGCTGGGAAAATACAAATTTTCAAAATATTTTTGTCTTTGTAAGCATACTACCTAGGGAAGTTATGAAGTATCTTCCTAGTGGCTTGGTAGAGATAAATGGAAAGGTAGTTATGATGGAAAGAATCACATGTACCTATGGACAGAGCCAGGGAAAGATCCACCTTTACTCTTTCACCTTGTCAAAAAATAGATATCCTCCTCTCTGACTCACTCTTGGTTATTATGCCAAAAAAATATGATCCATAAAAAGAGTGTAAAGTCTGAGAGGGTATGCAAATAACTCTTTCATGGCTATGGATGCTCGCTGGCATTGGATTAAGGTATGTGATGTCGGGTTGACTTTTTCGAGGCTATAGACACTCGCCAGCAGTAGAGCGACACCATAAGGAAGGAATGATAGCTAAATGGACCCATGCAAATGGAAGCCCTACCATACTCTTGTCTATAAAGGACATGGATTGAGGTTAAAATGAAAGGGGGTGGAAATGATAAACCTCACAGGCAGATCCAGACTTTTGAACACAGGAACTTGTGTACACATTGATAGAAAAGGTTATGTTGAAAAGGAATAGTACACATTGATAGAAAAGGTTATGTTGAAAAGGAATAGAATAAATCCAGATGGTTTATCAACCAATTTGCACAGGCTAAGCACAAGGGAAGGAGCATAGATGATGTTTTCGCCTAGAGAATCGCCATTTGTTGAGCACTCAACACACCCTAAAAGACTTTGCAAAATTTCTTTCTTTTGGGGTACCACTTATCATTTTTTAATTAAAGTTAGTGTTGTGGGATGGATGGATTTATATGTTGATTATTGTTATCGTTAATTATTGTTTGGTTTGAATTTATTAACGGATTGATTTTTTTAGTAACATGGCATGAAGGGCCTAAAATGTACATGGTTTAAAAAATTTCAATGGTCGTCGATCGAAGAATTCTAGTCTATAGTACAGTTCTTTAACATTGTCGATATGTTTTTGGCATTGGAGAGATCCAAGATATAAATCACAAATATGGACAACCATAACAAATCACCAATCATCGATCGTCGATACATTTTTGGCATCACCGAACTCTGAGGGATGAAACTATGAAACATTAACCATCACAAATTGTCGATACATTGTCAGCATCGGCAGGATAGAATGTTGTAGCTAGGGATCTATGTCTAAATAAAGTCATCGATGCCGAAAAAACATTTCTAACGTAGAGGTCAAAATCAACATCCATGTGTCTTTTCCGTGTAAATAGTCTGTATGAATTAGTCTTTTCCTCACATCATCTTTTGAGGTTCCCCGTGTCATATATGTACTTCCATGTCAGCGGTGTACGACAATTTTGGTCAGTGTCAGAACTTTTGCCTAAAGGTATCAACAAAACAATAATTGTTGATGTCAATTCACTCATTAACTATCGACAAACTGATAGGTCACCAAATGTCAGGGTTTTTCATTGAACCTTCATCATTTTACACCGGCGCTCTTGGTCGATTCGTGTTTTTTTTCCATTAAAAATACCTTGTTATTTTCTCGACGTTGATCATACTAGTTTCTTGTGAACACAAAAAGGCTTGGTAATTTGATGGGATAGCCCTAGCTGAGCTAAGACAAGATTTGTGATTTGATGGATAAGTTAAATTTTCGTGTATCCTATACTACGACCTTGCACACTAACCAACAGTTGAAATTTGAATTCGGTGATGAAATAATAAGTAACCCGCTCCTATGTTGCCAACCTGTGTTGCATTTAATCCTAAGCATGGTGAGGATTCTGTGATAGATTGTGCAGATGGCATTTGCACTCCCGAATTTAATACTTGATGTGACAAGGTAAGTATACTTTCTATTTAAATTTACAAGGTCATACCCAAACATGGTATTATGTTCGCAAATCACTTATTCCCCAAAGCAGATGAAGGAGCGAGAGAAAGGGTCAAGGAGGTTACAACCCGCTCTCTAAATTTGATTACCAGTAAGACTAGGTAAATTTCTTGCAAGCAAGTGGTAAGCATTGTCCTTATCATTTCTTCACTTGAGATTGCATCAATGACACTTGTCGAAGCTGAGTGGCGGCTCACTATAACATTTTTTTTTCTTTTCTACAAAAAAAATACCTCTAAGAAACCCAACGAATAGGTGCTCTCCAAGAACGCCCAATAGGAAGGAACTAGAGGTCGGCGAAGGGTCCACACTGGGAGCTACAAGAGAGCTTGATTTTGTCTCAAAGATGGAATTATTTATCCACACATCTACCAAAAAGGAGGTTACCCAACCTTCAACGTTCAGTGACATAGAGGAAAGCACTGGATCTAAAGTGGTGCTCCCACAATGGGGAGACCTATATAGAAAAGTTATTTTGGAGGATTACCCAAATTTCACACCTCACAACAACTCGAATGTCATAATATTGGATAATCAAGTGTTCCCAAACATCAGGAGATCATATATGCACAGGGTGTCTTTTCGGACCCCAGTTCTTCCCTACATCGAAATCTTAGGATGGATAATTTACCACGCAAACACAGTGAAATTCACGGTCAACAATGTGAAGGGTGAATGTGTTAGTGTTTTCCATCCAGTTGAGGTACAAAAGTATTATAAAATCAGGGACCCCGAGGAAAGGTTAAACACAGATTTCGTGGTCAAATTTTATGAGTATCATGACACCAGTAGGTTACTAGCCTCGTGGTGGAAAGAAGACAAAAAATTCACAAACAAAAACACTAGTTGGTACAACATGGTAAATCTCAGAGAGTCCTACATGTATTTAATGTATTTGATTTACTGATTATATGGACAAAAGGATTGCTCAAAAGTTTCAGAAGCTTGGATTCCCATGGCTCATACCATGGTGATTTCCATAAGTAGTTTCAATTGGGGATTCATTATTTCCAAACAATTGAGTATTAATATCCTACAGGCCCATACACCGAAGGAAGGAGAAGTTCCAATCTTCTACATGGAATCCTACCTATTGGACGTAATCTGCCCAAGAAATGTTTTTGCAGGTATGAATTTAAGTTGACATATTGTCAAATTGCATGTACATGTTTATTTCAGTATCTTATGGGAGAATATGTACAAAATACAGTATGCCATGATATGTGATGGATTCATAACTAGGATATACTTCATTATATTTAGAAAGGAATTCCCTAGGCTTTCGATGGAAGCCAAAAAGATGATAGCTAAATTTTTCCATTGGTACTTCGAAGAGAAAATCACCTATATCAGCGTGTTCAGAGCTATTGGTGCACCCCACCTACTCCTCGTTCATGTCCCAGATCGTCTCATATTGGAATATATTTGTTACCAGACCATTCTACAAGGTTATAATGCTTCCCTTGTAAAGGATAAGAAGAGATATTTCATTCCCTATGGTTTTCATATAGGATTTTATATGGTCAAAGACACTACACATGCGAAACAATAAGGGTTAAATCAGTTGGAGTATCGGTTCCCCACAAGCCCATTTCGTAATCATGATCCGAAGGTTTTATTTCCCCAGCACGCGTCACAGGTATCCTCTTATTGGCCATATGCACATGATAGTTTTGAAGATGAAATATTTACCGAAGGCGACCAGGACTGGGAGGAAGTGCTCCATAGAAAGAATAACCCAAACATGACCAAATTTAAAGCAATGACCATGGAGTAACAAATTGATACTATAGAGCACACTTCTCATGAATCCATTAGGGTAAGAGATGAAAACTCAATAGAATAAGCGACCAAGGCACATAGAAGGGGGATATTGTTACTAGAAGAAGCCATTAGGGTAAGAGATGAAAACCAAGTAGCAGAAGTAGTCAAGGCATAGAGAAGGGGGATATTGTTACTAGAAGAAGAAAAAGAGATATTTCAATATTTGAGGGATAGCCCCTACTCAATCCTTTGATAGGACCTTTGAGAGTAACCCTGGTAGGTGAAATAGGGGAGGCATAACCAAATAATTCAAATGAAATTCCACCAGGGGAGACCGTTGATCAAGAAAACCCAAGCCCTATGTCACCACAAGAAGAATCGTTGATGACTATTATGGCTCAGCAAAATTCAACAAGAGCATCAATAGGTACATGTATTCCTACTGTCCTTATAGATTTAATCACCATATATGACGATGAGGGAGGTTCAAAAGCTTCACAAATAACCCCAGTACCTATCACACAAGAGGAGGAGTGAGGAGAAAGATCTTCTCCAGCTTCTGATGTCTTTGTCCCAAATACTAAGGAAGGAGACCATGTGACAAGGAACACTCTTAACACTATTTTTTCCAATCAGTCGGGAACACAGACTCAGGGTGAGAGTGTTAAGAATGGATTGGATGCAAGTGAACAAGAAGAAGGAATAGGGGATCCATAAATTAGCATCTCAATGGCCAAACTCCCAATTAGTTTCAATGTTTCAACTTTCACCTACTTCCCCATCTAGGACCAAGACTCCATCAGTCGACGAGGACTAACAGGAGGCCAAATCACTAGAGCATACAGAAACTTCCCTTGATAAGGAATTGAAAGAACCGACCATGTAAAATCTCTATATGATAGGAAGCCTAAGCAGTACTCTGTCCTGGGGAGATTGACAAATTCTTGAACTAATAGATTAATTCGTTGATATACAAACAATTTATTATGATAGGAAAAGGAAAGTTGTGATGAGGAGAACAATCATGAAAATGAAGCTCATGCTTGATAACACACTTTTCATAACCACAGAGGAAATGTTGTTCAACAAAGAAAGTGCTAAGATGATTGAGCTAATCAGAGCATGGATGGCCATAATCAATGCTACTTTATATAGGGAAAAAAGGTATGAAAAGGAGGTGGTCACCATGAAGAAAGAACTAGATTATCTGTGACATCAAGAGAACTACTACCGAAATTCAATATAAGCGATGGTACTTTTGAAGTGTGAGTTCTGATAAATGTATGCACAATTCACAAGTGAAAGAGATCTTTGACCACTCGCATAGTTGATTTCCAGGAAGATACCCTCATGGGGATGGAAACCTATAAAGACATGGAGCAATGGTATCAAAAGGTGCATCAATCCTTAGAATGGATAGACTACATCAGTGAAGTGTTGAAGGGTTGAGATACAGAAGAGCATGGAATCTGAGTGTTGATGGATAGAAACATCGCCCGAATAAGGAAGGAAATTGAACACTGGGTAAGCATGGTCCATGAACCTCAGCAGAAAATGCAGGAAAGATGGGGGGAGTGTTAGAAAAGTTGGGAGAAAATCAATCGGGAAATGAGGAAAATTGACCTACCACATTTTTTTCCACTGGAGGATTTCTTTGATTTGCATGACATATTTAAACAACATGAAGAGTAAGACATGTCATGGGAATTAGAGATTTCACAAATTTCAAGCATGATCCCAGGTCAAGTAAAGAAGTTCATGGAACCCCTGATTAAATGTCTTACAGTATTACAATGCTTAAGTGTCAAGCTAATCAATTACAAGGAATGGGAAGTAGAGAGAAAGGAGGTCCTCTCTGCTCCAAAGGATTAACACAAGTTCCCATATGAAAATACATGAGAAGATATCTTCTTCAAGTGGTCAGAGTACGAGAAGAACAATCCACTTCAGTAAAACCACTAGATGGTACGAGAAGAACAATCCACTTCAGTAAAACCACTAGATGATCAAAAGAGAAGCAAAAGAGAACAGATAGATAAAATTTTGGGACGTGGTGTTTTCTTAACTTAGCACAACTTTAGTAGCTATTTTTGTTTAGTTTTTTTAATAAATAAGGTCATCAACCTTGGACACAGGGTCAATGGTTCTGGAGAGAAAGAATTTTTCTGGAATTTTGTAAGAGAACTATTTTTGTGCAATTTATTTTAATTAAGAAGTTTTGTTTAGAACCAAAGACACTTCTTTCATCCGAGGCAACAATGTGATTGGACCAAAGGGGATTATCTCTGTCTTTGAATTCAATATTTGTTGTTGTATTGAGTAAGGTTTGTTGTATCTGTTATTTAAAGTTATCTTATAATGCTGCAATAGTTATTTTATTTGAGTTGATGAATAGAAATCAATTGTGTTAATCTGTGATTGATAGTAGAGCATCAAAAATTACTTTTCTTGCACTAACTTCTTGTCACGTGTATATATTATTTATGTACTTGTTATCTCAGACAATATTGAATCTCTACTAATCAAAATGGTCTTAATGCTAGTTTGAAGTACTTTAGATCTTCTTTGCATGCATTCTAAAGTATAAAGGTTATCATGTAACCCAACCTTCCCCCAACACATAGTTAGCTTCCCTTTGTCATCTAGTTTAAAGATCTATATTTCTTTTGTTATAAATGTTATAAAAGAACCAAAAACAGAATTGCATAGCCTAAGGAAATGCTTAACAGAAAATACATATCTGTCAATCATGATTAAATCCCATCGATAATTCCATCTAGATCACAAATCTGGAGAAGCTTACCACTCATCAAATGATTACAAGTCTAATTGGGCCTCTTAATGGGGTTTGGTTCCTATTGTTGAGTTAAAGGGACCTCAAACTGCTCAACATGCTCATCGGACTCAGTTTGTTCCTCATCTTCTTCATTTGTTGGCTACATTGTTTCCATGTTGGGTTATTGTATCAGGTTTTTCTCCTCTACGGTGTTTTGTGGCTCAATCTCCATTTTTTCTATCACATAGGCTAACTCCTACTCCTCCACCACTATAGGGCTCACTGGTTCTATGACCAGAGAAGGAATGGTGTCCACATCAACCGCTCCCTCTGGTTGCGTAGGGTTTTCCACTTCCATTGTTGGCTCCTGCGGTGACCTTGTGGCACTGCGTATTTTCCTCATTATCCTGCTAGGAGCTTCGACCTTCGATGGTTCCATATTTCTTAAATATGTGTGGGTTTGCTAATAAATATAACTGAATTCCTTCTAAATTTTTTGTTTGTTCTTAAATTCTTACTCCTTAGCTCTATGTTTTCTTGAAGTCACAATGTGGCATGTCAGACACAATTCATGCTTCTATATTGTTGTAATAAATTCTCCAAAGCTTACTAGGCATGCTTCCTTCACTGTCATAAATGTTTGTTTTGCACCTCATTTTTTCGATGGTGGGTTTTTCGTTTCCCAAATATTTCATTTTTCTAGTGCGCAATACTTTTATACTATCATATTTCTCTGGTGCATTGGACTTTCCTTCTGTCATAGTTTTCCTATGCACAATATGTGTTGGGTATGTGTTATATTTTTTTCCTCTGAAAACGTGTTGCCTGTTTTTCCTCATTTTTCGTGCCGCCTCAATTTTCATGTACATTGTTGGGCGATTTTTCAGCACATGGTTTTATGTCGATGGTTTTCTATTTCCAATTAAGGAATTAAGGTTGTTGACTTGTTGGCACAGGGGCAGACCCAGGGTTCAATGCTTCAATAGCGCACCAACAAAACCCTAACTATCGGCCCTTTCAGCAACACTTGCGAAGTAGGCGAAGTCTCACCTGAGGTAGAGGTAAGGGGGGTTACAGGACTCAGGTGTCTATAACTGAGCTAGGACATAGATATATGATTATAACACTTCTACAGAGTACTTAGGAACAACATGCATCAACCCATTAGTCTTATTCACATCGCAAATCAAACCCTAAGTACAGATCGACGCAGTAACAATGACAAAATACACATCGCAGTTAGCATCATAAGTTAGATATAGCACATTCAACATAAATAAATCACTAAGCATTCATAGATCTATCTATCAT
>CBVK0102395056.1:0-12412 GCA_900067695.1 Picea abies
CTTGCATTTCAGGGATCTCGTCAAACTCAGATCGAAGGTCCACGATGATCGACGATTCACAGCAATTACGGGGCCCCAACATGTGTTCTCTTTATTAGAGACCTCAACCTCCACAATATGAAAATTTCTCACTTGACTTTGGTATGATCCTAGTCATTGATATTCCATCCCCAATGAGATCAACGACGTGGGTTGATTGAAGGCCGTGAACTAGCATGTCTGCTAAATTCACCTTCACACTCTGCAATAACTCCCAACCATCGATTAAATAGAGTAGATGGTGTTTGATTCGGTAACTCCAGTGAGTATTTGAGTTGATCTGAAAATCGGGATGGCCTCTCGTCCTGTTAAATGACTCACATCCATCTCCATTGTCATATTATTAAGTCATGGGTAGTTCTAGTGACTTGACTATCGTCTACCTCCTAGATCTGACGATCGGGATGGTTCCCAGGCATCCTCAAATCTAAATCTCAGAGTTAACTTCAAGACTTCGGGACTTCAGGGATTTTACCTCCCTTATGATGAAATTGCTCAATCCGTCGAACTCGTGAATTTCGAATAACTCCAAGGGTTAACTCCCACAGTATTTCCTATATCCAACGGTCACAATAGACCATGGCTTCTTCTGAACATATTTCATTTGTTCATCTTCCAAACAAGGGAACCTTCCCTTTCGATACTTTATCCTCACTACTCTTCTTGATATTTTTTAGCTATGAAAGGCTTAAGGGATTTACGCTCTTTCTCTTGAACTCAACGCTTGGAAGAATCCTTCCTCACACCCCTTATGCTCATTCGTCAACTCTAGAACTTAAGTGGTGCTCAGTCTCTTCCTACCTTGTAGAGAGCATGTTCATACGTGCACTATCTCTCCTGAGATTTAACAGACTCCCTCCTCCAAGGGACTTAGAATGACTAGGAGTGTTGATATGCATACGTGAAACTATGCCCAAAGTCGGCGAACTCACAGTTCATGGATCTAGCTTAAGCCACCACATGGTGCAAGAATTTATGAATAAACATCTCCAATCCATACTTCCTTAAATACACATTTTAAAGAAGAATAAAGAGATACAGTATAACCATTAAGAAAACATACACATCCCTAGGTCATTAACAATATATCCCATTTCATTACATAATTACAACATAATTTCATAGGGTGTGAGAATATTTATCTATTACAAGTTGCATCCAACCAACTTACTATGGGTGTGCTCCTTTCCACCCAACCATAGCCTCAGAGGCATTCATTCTTAGCACTCTGGCCACCCCTGTGCCAAGACATGATATCACTAGGGAATTTTCGCCATCTCTGAGAGAAACGTGCCAAGACATGATATCACTAGGGAATTTTCGCCATCTCTGAGAGAAACTCTCTCTGTCACAACGACCCTGCGAGGTTTATCATATGCTTCCTCAACATCAAGCTCGTGTTCGGGTCCTTTAGGATGTGTTCTTAGCACTTCCTTTGGGTTTTCTCATCTCCCTTACGAGCTTGTGCTATTGTCCCCATGTCTCCTCTCTTCCTCTCTTGTTCCTTCTGTCAAAAGGAAGATTGGGTATGTAGGTCTCTGTGGTACTTCAAGCTAACATCCTACAACTAGACCATGCTTCCATTCCTCGGGCTGTTTGATGAGTCAACCACTAGTCCTTTATTTATTAACTGATTTATTTCCTCTAGAGATATCATGGATCGTACTTCAAGGCTTCACCCCCCAACAGTCAATTATGGGAAGTTTAACAATAATACATTTACATTGTCCACACGCCTTAGCATGGTAATCCTATTTTATGATTAATTACAAGTTGGCAAAAACATGGGTGTTACAATTGTCTGATCAATTCAGGGGTTTGGTTTCTTGGAGCTTCCTCTCGATATCTCCCAATATTCTCCACTATCCTTTCTAACCATTCAGTCAAAATTATCAGAAATTCACCAAAGTAGATTTCATGAAGATCTGTGAACACATACCTTTGCAACCATTGTTCAATGTTGAGCGATGTGTTCCGATTCTATTCTATGGAAAATTCTCACTTCTTCCTCTCTATCCATTCTATGATTTCTTCCTTATTTGGCCTCCAAAATATTCCCATCAGTTATAGTTTCTGGTTCTGGAAACATAACCATTTTTTGGCACATAGTGTTCAGACCCAGGATTAATCATCAATAGAACAAAAAATCCTTTAGACACTAGCCCTTTTGGCACCACCTGTAGAACTAGTGAAGTCTCACCCGAGGAATCTACAAGGGTTGCAGGAACCAAGGTTCTGCAGTGATGAGGGGAAGTGAGGAATTCAACATGTCTTTATTGTGTGTGTTGTTTCTATTACTTAACAATTCCTTTATCATGCAACATATCATGTGTGTGACATTACTTTTCTTGACATTCATCCATTTACCAGTTACTTTAGTGTGCGACATTATAACATCATATATGCATAACACATTCAACATACTTAAGCATTTATCATCATTGTGCAGTAACAGTAAACATCATAACATGCAAAAACAACACATCACAACACAAGATTTTAACGTGGTTCACCCAACTTGGGCTACGTACACAATGATTGGATTCTTATATTAGTCATTTATAATATTCTTATATTTGTGGATTGTGCTTACAAAAATATGTAACATTAATCATTACTCAAACCTTTATAGTCGATTTTTGTAGTGCAATATTCACTCCTCAATGTTTATTGACGTGTTCCCTCTTAACCCCCATTGTTCCCCATGAAATTTCTCTCCTAGACCATTCAAGGCCTCAATGGAAAATCCAAGCACAGAATGATGAAGAAACACATCATAAAATAACTCCCTACTATGACCCTTCTCCAAGAAACCAAATTCCATAACAGTCTTCTTGATACGCTAGCCCTCAAATTATGGAAACACTCTCAAGTGATTATCATTGACGGACAGGGGGCTGCAAGAGGTCTTTCCATCCTTTGGAACCCTGCAAAAATAACCTTAACCTCCTTTTTCTCCACCTATGGAACTTTGTCTACCCACTTTCGTATCATTGGAACTGCCTCCTCTAGATTTATAACTAATGTTTATGGACCTCCCTTGGCCCCAACTAAAGACCTGTTCCTCAATACCTTGCAAGCACTCAAAGCCGTCATAGGATATCATCACTCGATTATTGGAGGGGACTTTAACATAATTAATTCTCTAGATGAAAAAAGAGGGGGCATAAGACATCTCGATCAATCCTCTCTTAAACTCAAGGAAATAATTCATAATTTGAACCTAATTGACTTTCCCTTTTTCAATGGATTTCATACTTGGAATAATCATTACAAAGGTTCATCCCAAATTTCCTCCAAGCTAGACATATTTCTTATCTCTTACCTGCTCCCTCTAATGGGCCTATACCTTGAGTCCACCATCCTTCCTCTTTTAGGCTCGAACCACTAGAAAATCATGCTAACCCTTATTTTGTATGATACTTGTCCTCTCTGTCCCTTCAAAGTTGAATCTTTTTGGATTAATCACCCTACCTTCATGGATAACATTGAAAAATGGTGGCACGAGTCTCAATATTTGCAAGGAGTTCCTATGTATTGTTTCCAATAGTGTCTAAAATACATCAAATCCAACCTCAAAAAATAGAAAAAGGAAATTTTTTATAACATCTTCAAAGAGAACAAAGAGCTAGAATAAAAAATGGAATAGTTGCAACAACGAATCATTCAAAAGGGAAGAACATATCACACTAATGTTGAGGAATATGCTCTCAAAACGCAATTAGACACCAAGGAAAAATAGAAAGAAACTCTATGGAAACAAAAATCTAGGGTCATAAGGATAACATGAGTGGATAGGAAAAAAAATAAGTCACAGATATACTATCCAACGTGTTAACTCCCAAAATGAAACTGCCCTTTCGGCCGAGTTTGGGTGGATACCATTTGCTAGAAAACATTGAATTCTTAAGTTACCAGGCATACTTAACTTACAGCCCTAAGTAGTTCCCTGGAGTGATAACACAACGAATTCAACAAAACCGTATCACCTCCATCAAATCAGCTTAAGGTAATCAACTTACAGATCATGCGGAAATCGAATCAGAATTGGTCACGTAATTTTCAAATCTGCTATTAGAATCATAGCATGATAGAGGATATGCTATCAATAACATAACTATCAATATTCCTAAGTTAGTGTCCCAATAACAGAATTAAGTTTCGCTACAACCCACTACCTTAAAATGAATAGAGTAAGTTATCATGGAAATATCCAAAGGAAAATCTCTATGACTAGACAATTTTACAACTGATTTTTTTCATGCTTGTTGGCCTATAATAAATATGGATGTTCTTGAATTCGTTGAATATTCTCATTTCTTTTGTAATGTTATTCCTACCCTTAATACCACTTTCCTAACCCTCATCCCCAAAGGATACAAAGATGAAGACCCTAGTAAATTAAGTCATTGTCAGTAGACTCAAACATATGCTCCCACACCTCATCTCTCAGGAACAGATGGGATATGTGGATGGATGAAAAATATTGGAAGGAATTATCCTATCCCATGAGACTATACACACCCTAAAAACCTCTAAGTCATTTGGGATGCTAATCAAACTTGACATGTCTAAAGCCTTTGATAAATTAATCTGGAAATACATTCATCACTCACTCCTTCCCTTTGGTTTCTCTCTAGTCTGGGTCTGTTGGATCATGTAACATGCCTCCTATGCTTTCTTCTCAATCCTGATAAATGGCTCACCTTCCTCCACTTTCTCTCCTTCCATATGTATTTGTCAAGGTTACCCACTCTCTCCCTTCCTCTTTATTCTAATGGTTGAAGGCCTAGGAATATCCCTTAAGGTTGCAGTTACTCACCAAAAAATCAAAGGACTCCACCTTCATGGAGCAGATTTATTGGTTTCTCATCAACAATTTGTAAATGACACAATTCTATTGGGAATCCCAATAGTAAAGAAGGCACTAGAAATAAATTGGGTTCTAGAAGACTTCATGTAACCTTATGGAACATACATCAATCAAAGTAAGTCTCAAATATTTTTCTCCAACACCAACAATGTTATTCAAAAGAACATATCTAGTATTCTAGGCTTTCAAAGAAGCTCTACGCCTTCCAAATATCTAGGTGCCCCTCTCACTGCTAATTCATTGAGAAATGTTACTTGGGAATACCTTCTTGTTTAAATGGAAATGAAACTGACCAATTGGACCTATCGTTCTCTAAATCTTACCAGTCATCTTGATCTCTTAAAATTTGTTCTCCAAGCTATGCCCCTTTATCTCTTTTATGCACTTGCAGCCCCCAAATCCATCATCCAATCGGTCAGAAATATTTAAATATATTTCCTTTGGGGAGGATAAAATAAGGAAAAGGTATATCAACCCAAAATGGAAAGAGGTCTAGGAATGCATAACCCTGAATCCTTGTCTACAGTCTTAGGAGAAAAGACATTGTGGAGGTGTCTACAGAGAAAAGACGATCTACGAGGAAAAATTTGGAAAAGTAAATACAGTCATCACACAGAGGACCATAACCTTATCAAGATGGAAGGTAATGTAAAAGGCTCTAGAATTTGGAACACAACTATTGGCATAGGCAATTTTGGGGGAAAATGCAGCAACTAATGAATACAGTTAGAAAATGGACCAAAAAAGGAGTGTGAGCAAGAAAATAGGGAAAAAAAGCACATGGAAAGAATGAAAGTCAAAGGAAGGAAGAAGAACATAGATCAATGAGGAAAACAATTGGATTTTGGACCAGCCACCTACAAGGAGTTAGAATGTGGACAAACCTAATCCACTTGGGGTTAGTGGGTTAGGGTGTTGGTCATGTTTGTAATGGGTATTTTACCCTTTTTGTAGTTGAATATGTATTGTCAGATCCGAGGAGACCTAGTGAGAGTTAATGTTTGAGAGATCTAGGTTTTGATGGGTAGTTTCTAGTTACGATTGTGGAGAAAATATTGATACAATATTAGAGTTAGTGTTTGAGAGAGAGATATGCATTGTAACTGATGGTAAGGTCGCAAGCTATGGAGATTAGTGTGATCTTGTCAGCCTCACTTGCTCAACTATAATGAGTTCAACACTATGAACTTTGATGAAGAATAATAAAAGAGTGAAGAATGCCAAATATTTGTTGATGTATCTCGGGCGGGTGAACCATAGTAAATTTATGTCTCTGTGTGCAATGGTTTTATTAATTCTTATAGTTATGCAGTTATGATGAATGAATGAATGAATGAATCTATTATTAGTAAAATGAAACACATAATAGAATGACAGAATTATTACTGCAGAATGAATCTTCAATGAATGTAAATGATTACATAATGGTAGATATGGAAATAATGATGTGTGAGAATAGTATATCTAATGTGTTTGAGGTAGAAACTATATCTAACATCCCCACAGAAGCCTCCCTTCCAAGACTATAGACATATGGGTCCCGCAGTCACCCATAAGCCATCTTGGGTGAGACTACATTGTGCACTCAGTGTGCAGTGTTTCCTTCTGATATCCATAAGGGTAAATGGTTTGCAGATATTTTTTGGAAACCTAAAATATAAATCGGTTCAACACAAAAGAAATATCCAATAAATGGTTATGCTTTCAGTTGGAAACCAGATTAATAGATTGGAGGAGACTTGTTGAGAAGTACAGTGAAGAGAATGAAGTATTATAAGGGGATATCCATACCATGTAATCCCACTGAGAAGGATATTGAACGATGTTTTTCAAAAACATATCTCGAGTTTGCGCAGAAAGACAATAGAAACCCTAAATATACACCGCACTGGTATTTGGAAAGGTATGTATTTATTGATCGTCATGAGGCATGTTTCTATGAATTTCCACATTTGTTGTAGGATTGGATACTGAGATTCAAGGATACTCATCCTACTAATCAGATAAGACTAGTAGAATGGACTACTGACAATATTGCACAACTACATAAAGTTAATATTAAATTCATGCACGCAGTTGATTTCTGGATAGAAAACATTATTGCATGATTCATTACTGATTTTGCAGTTGACACTGTAAAATACTACACTACAGCAGAGCATCAATTTTGAAGGGGATGAGAGGAAGGTATATTAGATCATTGTACACATCGATTAATATTTTAATGCATGATAAAGACATGATGACAATGGAGTCCGACAAATAAATAAATCTACACACGTGGGGAGACTACCGGAATCACTAAGGAGGATCTGAGAAAGGGAGAAGGACCTAGATAGATGTTAGAATAAGGAAGAAATGGACCATATTATGATGGATGAAGAAAATATCAAAGAAATAATGGACATACCTAGAAAGACACAGAGAGGAATACCCTACAAGTATAAGATCAATAGTAAAAAGAGGGAAACAACTGAGTGGGAAGGCTTGGAAAGTGATGAAGAATAAGTAGAGGATATATGTGCTATGGAGAAGATTGTGGAAATATTTTGTGCCACATATGAGGGAAAAACTAGAGGTCAAGGGCCCAATGTAGAATAAGGCTCTCCATTCCATATTTGACCTAGTGTGGAACCCATGAACCCATGTGTGACTAAGACATCAGAAAGAAAAGAATATTTTAGACAACCAACAATTATTTGCAGAAGGATTCCAATAGGTCAAGGGACCAGTGGAAATTCAAGTTGAAGGACAAGTTCAAAAAATAATATTCAACTATATACACCACGCAGAGGTAGTAATACAAATTTTACAATGGCAAGAGCAGATCCAACCATTTAGTTACCACAATTTCATGGAGAAGGGTCGAAGGACCCAGAGAAACATTTATTCAACTGTGAAAATATTTAGGAAGATAAACATGTCACAAATGAAGACACGAAAGTGGCTCAACTTTCAATCACATTCAGAAACTTTGCACTGGACTGGATTATGATTTTAGCAGTAAACATTCCACAAGGAACACCAAAAACCATTGTAGATGTTAAGAAGGCACTAATCAATGAGTTCCATCAACCAAGTTTAGAATATTAGTTTATGAATGAGATGATAGAAATCAAACAGAAGGCAGGGGAGTTAGTTTGGGAAGTTGATCAGAAATTCAAGAGATTGAAAGGTAAGTTGAAATTTCCTATAACAAACATGCAACATAGGAAATTGTTCATAAATTCATTATTTCCACATTTTAAATATCCATTGAGGCAAGAGAAGTTTTAGACTCAATTTGAGGCTCTGCACGAAGCCTTACAGTTGGAAGAGAAATAGTATACGCATACAAATCTAGCTGTAGAAGAGATGAGAGAATATCTTAATAATCTAACATTTTAGTTGAATCATAACAAAGGTAAGGAGAAGAGGGAAGTTGTTTGGTGTACCTTATGCAGAACAAAAGGAAACCACAAAAATTAGTGCCCAACATTTGCGCAGTATTTGGTAGAAGGATTTTCGAATCCCTTACCCATAAGAGGAGTATGGTGTGAAATATGTAAGACAAATTGACATGATCCTTATCATTGTCCACTGATGCAAAAATACCAAACAATGCCTAAGAGTACATTCTGCAATTTCTATAGGTATGTAGGACATGAGGATAAGCATTGTAGAACCATGGAGATTATGAAGGAAAGGACATCAAATGCTTATAGGATGTAGGTTGAAATAATGGTAGGTCCACCTATGCAATAGTATAATAATACGCAATAGTTTACAGTGCCACCTTAATATAATCAAGCACCATAGTATAATACACCATGCGTAGATAATCAAGGCAACAATATTCAGAAGAGGAGGGCGTGGAAGAGGAGGATTTGGAAGAGGCAAAGGCCCAGTAACCCACCACAATTGCCAACAACCTAGACATTATACAAGGAATTTTTTATTTCTACTAGTGACATGCATGTATTTTCATGCAACAGATCATACTACATAAGATTGTTTGACATTTCTGACAAAGATACAGGAAAAAAGAAATCAAAATAATCAAAATGTTCAATGGATTTCCATAAAAACCATAGAAGATGATGGGAAAAAAATCATTATAGTTACTTGAGGTGGAATCAAGATAGGAATAGATGCAAAAAATTAGAATCAGAACCAAAAATAGTGGTCCAAAAAGAATACAACACCTCAACAACATTTTGATGCACGCAAGGAGAAAGAGACATTCAAGGAGGATCGACAAGAAATTTTGAAGGAAAATATTGCTTCTACTTCAAATGCAGAGCCAGGAAATGATGTGCTAGTATATGATATTCCTCAACAATATGATCATACCTATATAGATAAACCTTCAGAAAAGATAAGTAATCTAAGAAAATTCCTGGTATCTTGTTTGAAGTTATTGAATGATAAAACATTTATACAAATGTTACAAGGTTTGTTAGAAACATGCAATTCTGGAGAAGAGATACAACTAGAGAAAAAGAAAGTAAACCATGTCCTTAGGAAGATAAGAACAAATAGAGAGTTTGGACTGAATGTTAATATTGGATACTTTAACATGGGTGACATCATATTATATTTGGTATCTAAGGTAAATGTTCTTCCTAAGAAAACATGGGAATGCATGGGAGAACCTACACTGGGATATTCACCTATTCAACTGAAATTAGCAAACCAGCACAGAGTGATACCAATTGGATGATTGAAAGGAATACCAGTGGATTTAGATGGTGTGCGAAATATGGCATATTTTGAGGTAATTGATATAGTGGATAATACTACACCTTATCCAACATTGTTGGGACTGGATTAGGAATTTGACAATCAGGCTATCATCAACTTGAAGATCAGGACAATGATCTTTGAATCAAGAGATTATAGAGTCATAGCACCATTAGATCCTTCATAAGGAGGAATATATTTTGAACCTATGACAGAGAACTTCAACAAAGAAGAGATAAATCAGTTTTATAGAACTATTGCACATGAGGAATATTACATTAACCGAACAACAGATGTAATGCTTAGTTGGAGAAGTATCAGTTATTGTGCTTTATATTTTGACACAGTGTTGAGGGGTTAAAAATCCTTTAACTCAATAGTAATAACCAAACCCACTTAAGACGCCCAATTAGACTCGTAAGCATTTGATGAGTGGAATGGTTCTCTATATATTTGATCCAGCCAATTTATTGATGGGCTATATGGGTGACTGACAAGTGTGTCTTTCTATGAAAATTTTCTCCTTCAGGTTAAGTGATTCTCTTTTTGTATTTTTATACTCTTAAATAATCTAGGTAAGATAAGGATGATGGAATAAGCCAGCTGATAAAGGGAAATTTCTAAATACTGAAGAATGTTGAGCTTGGGATAACCCTTATACCTCAACATGCAGACAACGATAATCAGACCTATTCCAATCTTAGCAATAATAATTTCTACTTGCGGAAATTCATCATTGACTGAGATAACAATTGTAGAAAGGAAAACAAATACATAACAAAGATGAGTGTAACTTAAATAATCTAGGTAAGATAAGGATGATGGAATAAGCCAGCTGATAAAGGGAAATTTCTAAATACTGAAGAATGTTGAGCTTGGGATAACCCTTATACCTCAACATGCAGACAACGATAATCAGACCTATTCCAATCTTAGCAATAATAATTTCTACTTGCGGAAATTCATCATTGACTGAGATAACAATTGTAGAAAGGAAAACAAATACATAACAAAGATGAGTGTAATAAAATTATTTCTCTTATTTCTACTATCAATCACATATAAACACTTGATTTATTTTCATCATCTAGAACAAAAGAACTGTTATATTATTGAAAGTTAACTTAACAATAAATACAACAACTTTTACTCAATACCGCAGCACTATCAACCTCGAAGACGGAAACAATCCCTCCTCGATCCAATCAGATTGACGCTTTAGATGAAAAAAATGTCTATGGTTCTAAAACAACTTCTTAATTAAAATTCACATAGAAATAATTCTTTTACAATTCTCAAAAAAACGTCTTTCCCAAAACCATCGACCATTTGCACAAGTTCGATCTCCCTATTTATAAAGAATGACTAAGATAAAAATAACTGCTAAAAATTGTGTTAAGTAAAACAAACATGACACATGGCATACTTTATCTCCCCATTCTCTTGAGATCATCCGATATTTTACTGTACTGGGTGATTTCTCTCATACTCTGCCCACTTGAAGAAAACGTATTTGCATGTGTTTGAATAAGTAAACCTAAGTTGATCGATTGGTGTGGACAATACTTCCTTTATCTCCATTTCTTGTTCTCTATATATGATGAGCTTGACACTTAAGCATTGTAGAACTCCAAGGGATTTGATTGGTTGTTCCAAGAACTTCTTTACTTGACCTGGAGTCATACTTGAAATATGTGAGATCTCTGCCTCCCATGCTGAGTCCTTCTCTACATGTCGTTTGAATATGTCATGCAAATCGACAAAATTTTCTAATGGGTCGAACTCTGGTAGGTCAATGTTTTCCATCTCTCGATTGATCTTCTCCCAAATTTTCTCGCACTCTCCCCACCTTTCCTGTATCTTCCACTGAGGTTCCTAGAACATGCTCACCCAGTATTCAATTGCCTTCCTTATTCAGGAGATGTTGTTATCCATCAGTACTCAGATGTCATTCTCTTCCAAACCTCATCCTTTTTGTACTACACTGATATAGTCAATCAGCTCTAAGGCTTGATGTTCCTTTTCATATCATATATGCATGTATTTACAATTTTCCAGTCCCATGAGAGTATCTTATTGAAAATCGTCTATGTATGTGGTGAAGATATTTCTTTCGCTTGTGAATTGTGCATATGTTTATCTAAACTCATTCCTTAGGACTACTACTGCCTGCATCGAATCCTATAATTATTTACCTAGATGGTGCAGATGATACATATCCTTCTTTGTGGCTGCTAATTCCTTTTCATCCATTTTTGCTTTGTCCAGAGTTGCATCATTTATACTCATTCCTGCCCCAATCAGCTCAGTTGTCTTATCATTTTCTGTGTTGAGAAGTGTTTCTTCTGTGGTGATGAGGATTGTACTATCAAGTGTGATACTCCTTTTCTTGGTTGTCCTTATCATAACAACTTTCCTCTTTCTATCATAGGTGATTGCTTGTATATCAGTGACCTCATTCACTGTCTCAGGAATCTATTGATCTCCCCAAATTAGAGTGTTTCCTAGGCTTCCTATCGTATATATATGTTCTATGACCCACTCTTGTAGTTATTTAGTAGGGGGAAATTTTGTATGTCATGGTGACTCGTCCTCCTATTGGGGTTCATCAGTTGGTGGAGTCTCAGTTTTAGATGGGAAGAGGGGAAAAGGATCAAAATTTACTTGATAAATGTATATTTTAATTTCATTATAAATCTGGACCGTTCATTATAAGGTCACATATCTGATGGTAGAAGTTATGTTAGGGTTTTTTTCCCTAGAAGGAAACCCTCTGTT
>CBVK0102395082.1:0-13774 GCA_900067695.1 Picea abies
CTTAACAAATGGATTATGTTATGATGTGATGATTTTTATCACTAAAGGAGTCATGAGGGGGTCCCACCTATTAGTTATTATTTAATTATGACCCTATTATGATTATTACTTTTCCCCCCTTGTTAACTAAAGTTAGTTAAGGTCTTATGATAGCTTAACTAATAAGTTAGTTCAACTACTCTAACCAATTCTAAATTGTTAAAAGCTAAACTAAGGGGAGGAACAAGAGGAGGATAGAAGCACAAAGAATGCTAAGGGTCTTATTGTAGACATCAATATTCAGGGATTAATTGAATCATTCAGACACATGTTCTTCAGAGAGTCGACTGGGCAACAATCTGCAACAAGTTGATCTAGCTTTTAGAGTTCAGTTTTGGTTTTCTGTCGGAGGTCCTTTTGTATGTTCCATCGGGGATTTCTAAGTTTGACTTTGGTCCAAGATTTATGTGTGAAGTTTTGTAAAGACAATGGATCTTTTATGAATTGGAATGAAATAAAGTATTGATTTATGTCTCATCTATATTTATTATGATTTTGGTGTCTTTAAACACATCTTTGGTGTGTTTATGAATTGGAATGAAATAAAGTATTGATTTATGTCTCATCTATATTTATTATGATTTTGGTGTATTTATTTCTGTTATTACATCTATTTCAACAACTGATATTTTCATAAAAATACATAAAAAGTGAATTTCAAATAAGTTTTTTTTTTTGTTGACAAAAAACTAGCCTGAGCACTTGTAATTAATACTTATGAGTTGGGATACATATTTTTGTTGGCTATAAATGCAGGGTGATATTCCCATCTACTTTATTCTATCCAAGTAAAGTCTGAGAATGCTTGAGTAAGATCAATTCATATCTTTTCCTCAACAATGTTCTCTTGATATTTTCGACTGTGTGTAAATGTGGTGTTATAGATCTCTATGATGATTGTAAAATGTTGGAAACTGTAAGCAAAGAAATGGATATTATTAAGGTTGTGCATTGGTTATTTATGGGTCAGCCTGGTTTTTATTGATTATTCTCCGTGGAATAATGGAGATAGTGGTTCCATGAATCTCTGTTTTTTATGGTTGAAGGGTTTTATCACTGGTTGTATTTTAGTGGTTGTCAACTCTTGGTCGTTATCATAGTCTTTATCCAGTTACAGAGTGATTGTATAATATTGGTGTGCTTCTTTTATCTAACCCCGAAACTGTTGTTAATAGCTTTTTCCTAACTGTCTTTTCGCTGAAAGCATGTCAAAAGTCCATTCTTGGTCGCCCGAATATTAATAAAGATTATGTGTTTAATGGATATCAGATATGAAGGGCTTCCATGTTGGTAGTATGACTGTCATTACACCAAAACCCACAGGTGATTGGTAAATTCACCACTGCCATATTTCAAGGATCCACGAGAGGTGATTAGTCCCTTGTCACGATACACTGGGAAGCGCTGACTACTTGCAATTTCGTGCAACAATCTGCCCCTCAGTGTGAGCCGAGTGTGTATTGAACTCGTGACCTCTAGATTTGATATCAATTGATGGTAGTAAGGTTGTCGTTACACCAAAACCCGCAGGTCATTGGTAAACTCACCACCACTAGATTTCAAGGATCCATGAGAGGCGATTAGTCCCTCATCATGATACACTGGGGAGCGCTGACTACTTGAAATTTCGTGCAACATTCCATACACCACTCCTATCATCCTCGTTGTAATGATGACTATGTTTGGCCTCATTGTCAATTATTTTCGAAAGTTGTTCGACTTTTTGGGTGTTGGAAAGAGAAATTATATCTCTGTGTTTTTTGAGTACCTACAACTGTTAAGTTAACCCTCATCTCTTCTCTGCAAGTGCTAGGCACACCTTTGTGCACTGGGATATTTTACTCGAATTGCCTTTGTCTATCCTCGAGAATTCTCTTAAGGTTATGTCAAGGGATTGGCGTAATAAGTCGAACGACTGTGTGGATCATTGTTGTTCGTTTTCAAAAATGTATTTTTGCATGTGGTTGTTAATCAATGGTAAAGTGGATATAAATCTTGGAAGACTGTCAGCTCTCTGTGTTTGTTTTTTAAAGGAAAAACAAGCTTGTGTTGCCTCTCTACATTTGACTTTTGGAAAATCTGACTCAGACTCAGAATGCCTTTGCTCTCCTTGGGTGCCTTCGAGTTTGTCAAGTGTCGGGTTATTAGTTTAATGATTGTGGAATTTTAAAGAGACATGCTCTCTCATTTATAAACTCATCCTTTTTAGTCAAATTTTTGTGAGGTCCTTCTGTGATGAAATTATTTGAATAAAGATAAGAGGAAAAGAATGGTTTCTTGCAGTCTAGAGATATCTTTCTATTCGTTATGGTCTCAATCACTATGTTTAATTCAGCATGATTTTGATTTCTTAAGGAGACACCTGTGTGAGTTTTACCGAGCCCGATCGGGGTTCTAGCAAGGTAAAAAATGATGCATGTGTGTCAATCGATTTATGTTTGCTTCATATATGATTGGTTATATTGGAAACATCACATAGACTATCAATTGTTTTTAAAACAAGTTATATATGTAGATACACAAAGATATCAAGCTTGGGATTTATGTTTGATTTGACTGTTATTATCAATTCAAGATTTTGTTGATTGATATGATTAAAGTTCTGTGTATGATCGTGCATTATTTTAAGTCTGTCCAATTTTTTTAAAGACACTTGTGTACATTTAAATCAGGCCCATTTTTAAATTGATGAATAGTGATTGTTGACTTTTTATCATGATGCATTATTGATTATCAAGGATAAATGTTGAGCATATTGTTGTGCATGTTTTATTTATTTTAAAAGGAAGAGATCAGAGTTACAATATACAATATTGTTAAATGGAAGTGTTGATATAAGTTATAATACACAGACTGCTATAAATTAAGGATTTTTGGGAAATTTAATTTGAGACAGCAAGTAGTTTGCATACAATGGATGAACATTGAATATTTTGGTCTTGAATTGGATGATTTTTGGATTAAAACTTGAATAGGATTACGATAGTCGATTTATTCAATTTATTTTAAGAACAATATCCATCTGACTTCCTTTCATTTTCTCACTTTTTCACTCATTACAAATCCCCTCACGATCCCAGATTCACTTTGCATGCCATGTTCTTAAAATTAAATTAAAAATATGTATTACATTGATTAAGAAAAAAACACGGAGATGGATCACAACTGATATGATTTAGTTATTGTTGCACAGTGGATTGTTTAATGAATTGTTGAGTAGTAATCATGTTCCTACTCCCTTTCATTTTCTCACTTTTTCACTCAATACAATCCTCTCATATATCCCAAAACCCTTATTCACCCCCTGCTCATTGACAATTATTAAATGATTTTGGTGGATTGGATTGCATGGGTCTGATGTGATTGTTGAGCCAAACATTGTTTCATATTAAGAGATTGTCATGTATGGTTTGTTTAGAAAGCTAGTTGCTAATAATTGATGCATACAGGATGATCTTCTTTAGTAGAGGAATTCATGGCCAAAATAACATGGGCAGAGGAAATTGGAACAGAGGGCCTAGAAGGCCCAGATTCTCAATACATTTCGATGCAAATTCTCAAGAGTTAAACCAACTCATCCAAGTTGGATTGGACAAGGGGTAGTCCAACCTATACCAGAGAGGCCTCCTTTCCAGCCCCAGCATGTCCCTGGTATCCCTATACCCCCTCATGTTTCTCTGCAACATGAAGTTCCTAAGAACGATGGATGGCAGGAGATTGCTCACCCAATAGTCTCCCAACATTGTGGATGGCTAAATTTGTCTCTGCCTTCGCCTCCTCCACCTGTTAACCCAAATGTCTATATTTCCCTGCACACTCACCTATACAGTCCTCCCACACAAGAAAAAGACTCAAAACCAAATCCCATCACTTGCATGACAAAGGAAAAGTTGTTGTTGCCCCCTCCTTTGCCTCAAGTGATTCAGCCAAATATGTTTCATCCTGCATGCACTTGAAAGATTATTGTTCTCATGTCATTAGTGAGATCAAACCTCAAGGCTCCACACAGCCTAAGGCTAATTCAGAAAATTCAAAAGGGAATAGCAACAACAAAGGGAAAATTTCATCTCAAGTGGTCAATATGGTTTTTTATTTACTTTATTATTGTTTTATTGAGGACAGTGGACTACTAAAGATTTTGGACATCATACTATTTTTGGATATTTTGGATATTATATGTTTGGATATGATTTGAAATATCATTGATATTTAATTTTCAAATTATGGAAATTATTATAGGATCCATAAGGAGGGATGTGTCTAATTTATTGTCTAGTTATGTTTATTTTTGTTAAAGAAATTAAAGGGAGTCACAAGGGGTCCCACCTACTAGTTATTATTTATTAAAAGACCCTTATTATTATTAATTCTTCCCCTAAACTAAAAGTTAGTTGGTTTTTAGTTAACTTAAATAAATGAAGTGGCTGAACTACTTCAACTAATTTGGAATGCATAAAAGCCAAATGAGAAGGAAGAACATGGGGAGAATAGAAGGATAAATCATACTAAGGTTTTCTCTTGATTTTTATTGAGATAGTTCGATTTTCATTCATTCTTCAATTCATTAAAAGCCTAATTCTCTTTTATGTCAGTAGGGTCCTATTGTAGAGAGAAAGATTCAAAGATGAGTTACATCATTCATACACTTGTTTTCATAGGTGTTGATCTATCTTTGATAGTCTGTGTAGACTTGTCTATTTATGAATTAATTTTCATGACTAATAAAGGATATTGTGCAGAGTCAAGTGGGCAATAGTTTGTGGCAAGCTGATCTAGATTTTAAAGTTCATTTTTTACTTCTTGTCAGAGTCATTTTGTATGGTTTTCATCGGGGATATCTAAGTTTGACTTTGGTCCAAACTCCCTCAGGGATTTTTGTAAAGAGAACTATTCTTTTGATTTCTTGGAATGAAATAAGCGATTGTTATTCTGTCTCATCTGTGTTAATATGTGACTTGGTATTTTTTGTTTTGTCTCCACATTTACTTTTTTGCATCTTTATATTCATAAAATTGTATAAAAATCTTATATTTTTGCAACAATATTTTATTCAAAAAATCAACCGAACCCCTGGTAATTAATACTTGTGGATTTGGAAACACTTTTTGAGGCTATAAACGTAGGGTAACATTTCCTTAGCCAAGCAAGATCTGAAAATGCTTGAGTAAGATAATTTCATATATTTTCCTCAAAATTTATTTGGAAACCATACTGGGGAGATCTTCCATATTTCTCTGGTTGATTTTATGCTTGATTTTCATTGAATATATTTATATTTATGATATCTTCCCTTTGACTATTTCATTTCTTCATGACTATACTTGTTGCAAGGAAACCCAATATTGAGCATGGTCTTAAAGATCAGACCAACATTTTTTTAACCTTTTTTAATACCATCTTAGAGACCACTAATACCCGGGTTGATCTTGAAATCTCATGGGCAATGTTTGAACAAAACATAAGTACCTGAGAACGTTGTGAAGCTAGGAAAAGACAGCCTAGGAATCAGCCATATATTTCTTTTTCCTACAGTTTTGATATTATTTTCATGTCCTTAAACCCTCGCATATCTAGGAGAAGAAGAGATTTATCACCGAAAATTAATCCTATTGCTGAAATAGGAAGGAGAAATGTTGTTTTGTCAACCCAACAAACTACTCTAAAGAGAACTTTGTCTGATTCATCTATCTTGTCTTTCTCTCCATTACCTATCATTCACAAGATGGCATCTAGTGGTGGCTCTAGTGGCACTAGAGGTGCTTCTTCATCGCAACCTTCAGCCTTGTCAGTGATTGGTAGCCTATATAGTCACCAAGTCCCTATCCAATATACTACCAAACCCGCCAAAGTCATTAAAAAGTATGGGCTATTTCAATTTGAAGAAGATGCTACAACCACTCTGTGGCATGTTTCCTCCCCTCTTAACCTAGCACCTGCTACTCATCCACTTCCTAAATTCAAAGAGAATCTACCTAGGTTTTCAAGGAATAACATGGTCACTGCAAATGAACACTTGGTGGCATTTTATAATGCATGTCACAACATAGGAGAAAATGACAACAACACTTGTATGCACTTATTTTTGAATTCCCTTGAAGGGAAGGCTCGGGTCGATTTATTTGACCTTTCTCCTAAGATTTTGTCTACTTGGGAGGAGTTGGTATATTGGTTCAAATATACCTATGGGGAATCCAAAATCCCATCCAAGCAGTTACGGGAGTACAATAACATCGCTTATAAGTATGATGAGACTATCAAGTCCTTCAACTTGCATTTCACCAAATTATACAACCAAATTCCTGAACTCATTCGCCCTCAGAACCAAGCCTCTTTCATGAATTATTATAATGCATTATCTTCCCCCTATCATCATAGGCTTGAGGAAAAATCCATTGATAATCTTGTCTCCGCTCTGCATACTTGTTTAGAGTATGAAGAACAACTTGAAATAACAGGTCTTCCTAAAGGAGACTTAGTTAAACAGATAAACATCTTCGCCCTCTTACAACTTATACAAGACATGAATAATTGAATGATAGCTTATGATCGGAAAGGAAATGTCCCCTCTCTTACCCCTAAGGCTTCATCTTCTTCTGCACCCCCCCTTTAGAAATCCTAATGAAAACATTTTTTATCCTAAAGTTATCATGTCTCGTAGTTAGTGTAAATTTTGCGAGGAATGCCATGAGGAAAGTACATGTGAAGTAAGGAAGAATGATAGGGATAAAATATTTGGTAAAGACCTTAAACTACCATTGTTGTCCTAGACTTTGCAGAGTCAGAGGATGTCATGATCATTAATACTAGGAATAAATCCAATGCTCCAAAAGGTAAATATGATCCTCCTCCCACTTCTTCTAGCCCAAGCTCATCTTCACCAGTTGCTACTATTTAGGTTCCTAATACTCCTGACAGTCAAGGAACTACCTCCCCTCTTCCCTCTTCCAAATACAACATTCTAAATCAGTTGACCAACATTAAATCAAATGCTACCCTCCTTGACACAGTTGTCATCCCTGAGCAACAAAAGCATCTAAAAAATTTCATGGAAGGAAAAGCTTCCATTGTATCGAACCTCTCTTAAGAGGTAGATGAAGAGGATTAATCTGTAAATAAGTAGGTGTACATAAATTTAGACACCCTGTAAAAAACCCCCTCGTTTTATATTTTTGTAGAGATTATGGACAAGATTGCCCATTATTGTCTCATTGACAGCGGTTTAGGCCCAAGTGTAATGTCGTAAATTATTATGGAAGAGCTAGGCTTGTCTTGTACAAATGAAAATGCCAGAATCATTCTCTCTTATAATAGTTTACAACAAATTACCATAGTTGAAATCAAGGATGTGACCTTGGTTTTTTGCATGCATCATGAAATAAGGATAACCCTTAATATTCAGGTAATTGATATTCTAGTGAGTAATTACTCAATCATCTTAGGAAGAGATTTGCCAGCTTTGATGGGTGGATACATCTCACTCGATGGGACACACTTATCCATTCCTCGGAATTGTAAAAAGAACATAGTCCTAAGGGAGGGGATAATGTCACCTTACATAGAAAGCGTCCCATAGCCTAATGTGAATTATATCGAGGAGGACCTATAAGTGTATTCCATCTTTGCAGATGAGGACAACACTACCTTGGAACAAATCGACTTAGAGGATGGGATGTGGTATATGCACTTTGATGGTTCATGCTCAAATGAAGGAAACAGAGTTGGTATTATCTTGCACTCTCTTGTGGGTAAGATTCATAAATTTTCCTATAGGTTAGAGTTTGATTGCACAAACAATGTCACTGAATTTGAAGCATTACTGCTAGGCATTGAAAATGCCTATAATCTAGGTTGTGGTCACCTTACAATTTTGGGGGATTTCGAACTTGTTGTAAAACTTGTACATAAGATATACTCTCCTAGAAAAAAGTTAATGAAACGTTATACCCAAACTATTTGGGCACTTATCTCAAACTTAATATCTTTCAACATCACTCATGTTAAAGGGGAATTGAACTCAATGGCTGACAAGTTAGTTGTTTTTGCAGCCTCTCCTACTCGACAACTTCTGCCACAAAGACCTGATTGTACCTTTCAATCTCGGTATCATCCCCACATCCCTCAAAATATAGAGTCATGGTATGTCTTCCCTAGTGATGAGAGTATCCATGCTTTGATCCAAAATGAAATTTATAAGCCTAAGGAAATTATGTCAATGGAAGATAACAAAATTCCTAAAGGCTTGACTCCTCTAGAAAGTTCATTTTCATCGAGTGATGTAGGAAACAAAGAAAAACATAAATAAGAGGAGTCAAAAAGGAAAGTGTTTGAAACCATTTCCTTGAACATTAGAACACCCAAGTCTCTAAAGAATATTAAAATAGGTGCCCAATGTTCTGATGACGAAAAATTGAAGTTCGTTAAGTTGCTTGGTGAATTTCAAGATGGTTTTTCTTAGTATTATGAGGATCTTAGTGGTTTTGATCTTTCTCTTATATAACATGCCATTCCTATCAAGGAGGGCATAAAAACAGTTAGGCAAAAACAAATAACCATTAACCCTGTGTTGGAAGAAACTATTCAAAAGGAGTTGGAAAAACTCTTGAAGGCTGGGATCACTTTCCTGGATAAGTATTCTGAGTGGGTTTCCAATTTGGTTCTCATTTGGAAAACAACTGGTCAGATCAGATTATGCGTGGATTTTCGCACATTGAATAGGGCTAGTATAAAAGATCACTTTCCTCTCCCTAATATGGAAATGATTTTGCAGCAAGTTGCAAGGTCACAGATGATGTCCTTACTCAACGATTTTTCTAGTTACAATCAAATCAAGGTAAAAAGGACAGATAAATATAAAACTACTTTTATTACTCGTTGGGGAACTTTTGCTTATGAAAGTATGCCTTTTGGATTATCTAATGCAAGTGCCACTTTTCAAAGAGCTATGCAAATATCTTTTGACGATTTGATTGGCAAAATTATTCAAATTTATCTTGATGACTTAACTGTGTATTCTAAAAATCGATCAGATTATTTTGGTCATCTTAAAAGAGTTCTCATGCGATGCAGAAAATTTGGCATTTCTCTAAATCCTTCTAAGTTTATTTTCGGTGTTACCAAGGGAAATCTCCTTGGACACATTATCTCTGATTCATGAATAAGAATTGATCCTGAAAGGATTGTTTCTATCATAAATCTGATTGCTCCTACTTCCAAGAAGGAGGTTTAAGATTTTATGGGTGTTATTAACTTTGTCCATAGGTTTTTTCTTGATTTTGCCGTAATGGTAAAACCTATTCATAATCTGCTTAACAAAGATCGTTCCTTTTCTTGGATAGATGATGTCAAAAATTCTTTTGTAGGAATCAAGAAAGCAATCAGTTCTGCATTGGTTTTGGCGAAGCCAAATTTTGAGAAATAATTTATGATATATACTAATGCCACAGAGGAAGCAGTTTATGCTATCCTCATGTAATATGATGACCAAGGTAATGAAAACCCAGTGGCTTGCATGATTCAAATATTGTATGATGATGAGTTTAAATATTATTTTATTGAAAAGCATGCTTTATCTCTTGTTAAAGATGTTGAAAAGTTTTGCCACTTCATCTTAGGTAAGCACATGTTGGTAAAAGTCCCTTTACCCACTTTCAAGATTTTGTTCTCATGGACTTATCTTTCAAGGAAGCTTGCACATTGTCTTTCCAAGATCCAGGAGCATGATTTAACTATCATGACTTCTAACACCATCAAGGGACGTGACTTAGCCCTTCACTTAGCTCATCATGCTAAAAATAGTGAAGAAATTGATGAACATTATAGCTATCTATTAGCATTGTTCTACATTGACAATCAAATCCTTCCTGTGTCTAAACATCCTTGGTACAAAGATTTGGTTTACTACTTGCAAAATCAAATATGTCAAGATAAATTAGACATTCATCAAAGAAGAAGGCTCCGCCTCGAATTTGCTAGATACGCCATTATAGGAGAATTCATGTTTAGAAGATATGTCGATGGTATGTTACTTCGTTGTCTGAACAATGAGGAATCACATAAATTGTTACAAGAGACTCATGGTTCTTCAAATTCTGTTATTCATGTAGGAGGTCAATTTTCTTCTAAAACCACTGCTTTTAAGATTATTAGGAAAGGGTACTATTGGCCTTCAATCTTTCATGATTCTTATGTTTTTTCAAGATCTTGTGACAAGTTACAGAAATTTGTTGGGAAAGAACGTCTTTTTGCTATGCCTTTACAACCCGTCCTCCCAGACTTTCCTTTTTCAAAATGGGGTTTGGACTTTATTGGTCTTATTAATCCTTTGTCTTCAACAAGACAAGTCTTTATCTTGACAACCACAGACTATTTTATGAAATGGAATGAATTTTTCCCACTTAAGCATTCGTAGGATGAGAAGGTGATTTCTTTCCTTGAAAATAATATTTTTTCCAGATTTGGTCTTCCTTTCAAAATTATTATAGACAATGGTCTCACTTTTATTTCTGCTAAGTTGACCCAATTTTTAGTTGAATTGGGGGTTAAACATTTTACCTCATCAACTTATTATCCCCAAGGTAATGGGCAGGTTAAGTCTACTAATAAGAATCTAGTAAGAATTATCAAAAGGCTCATTGAAGATGAGTATCATCAATGGAACACTCTCCTCACTTGCACCCTTGGGTAGATCACACTACCACCAAGGTGATCATTGGTTGCACTCCTTTCTAGATTTTTAATGGTCAAGAAGCCATTCTTCCTACTGAGCTGGAACTTTCCTCCTTAAGGTTAATGCTATAGTTCGAAGAATTAAATTATTTTGATGTTTCTCAAAGAATGAATGCACTTTTGGATTTAGAGGAGCAAAGAACGTTTGCCTTGGATAATATAAAGAGAAGACAAAATAATGCTAAAAAATATTTCAACAAAAGTGTCAAAGTTGTCAAATTTAAATTTAATGAGAAGGTATTGTTGTGGTATTCAACTCATGCTGATAGATGAAGGCATTCCAAGTTTCAAAAATTATGGTTGGGTCCTTTTAAGATCACTTTTGTCCTGGGTGAAAATTCTTACATTCTAAAGGACTTGCAAGAGAGATTGTTTTCCTAGAGCACTAACGGTTCCCTCTTTAAACACTACATGGAACCAACTTGAAAATTTAATGTTGTATGGAATGTTTTATGTATTACAATAGTTTTTCATTTTTGTTTTCACATTTATGTTTTTACATTTCTGTCATTTCATTTCTCTTATTTCAATTCTGTTGTTTCATTTCTGCTGGGACATTTCTTGCTTTTTGTTTCTTTTGACTTCTTTTCCTGTCAAAATAAAATGTTGGATCAGTTTTTCCACAATGACGCTTCTGTAAAGTATTTTTCATCAATAACAATTGAGTTACACAGATGTCATGATGTTCCCTTTCAAAGCATCATTGAAATTTTTATCTGCTTCTGTTGTTGTTTTATAAGATAGTTGGTTTTATCCCTCTTCTATTTTCCTTTTCTTCATCCATTTAAAGATTCAAAAGAGCAGTTCAGAATTTTTTTCTCCTGGAAGTCAAGAACATTTTTTTTTAGTTGAATGATTATTCTTACAGGGATAAACCCCCTCATACTTAACACTTTCCATGATTTATTCCAAAATTCCCGGTCATTATTCCCTTAAATCCGTTCACTTCCCTCTATTGCATAATCGTTTTGATTTATATCTTCTTGATCTGATGTTACTTGGTCTGTGAAACCAGACATTCTGAGTTCTTAATCTATTGGAAACAGATTTCCCTATGGAGTTGCTAGTTTGTTGATGATTAAAATCGTAATGATGAATCCATCCCACAAAGTATTGCTAAAGCGTTAATATTTAACTATTCTAATAATATAATATTAGTAGGTGGGACCCCCTTGTAGACTAGAGACGTAAGGATAGACATATTAAACATGTTTTGTTGTTGTTATGATGTTGCCTACATAGTCCTACATTTTTTACGATGAATCCTTGGTTTCATTTGGCATGATAATAAGTGGATAATGCATTATTGTGGAATGCTTTTGGTAATCACTTGCGACACAGAACATTTTTTATGGGTATGAGGAGCATGTTGTTTACAGTTGTTATGTTATAAACTTGTTACTAATTCTTATGTTGATTACTTAGCCACATATATGCAAGGGATAATTTAATGGTAGCATGATCAAAACAAAGAAAAAACCTATGAAAAGGTTCTAAAGTTATAGCAAAAGGAAAGAAACTATGTAAAAGATTACATGCAAATTTTGAATAAAAGAACTAAGGTATACAAGTGTTAGTCCTAGCTATTATACTATGGTTTGGTTAATGGACTATGCAAATTTCATTAAATGCAAATGGAGGCGCATATAGCAATGTTGATATGGATTATTGTGTGGAGTTATGGAAAACATTAACGTATGAAATATCTTGGGTGGCGCACAATGCAATAGATATGGTCTCAAACATTACGATGGTTTGGAATTGATTATGCATTGGTTATATGGCTTGATTATTGGTGGATGTTATGCTTATTGGGTTGTCTCATACTTTGAATTGAATGGGGCCAGGTGATGGAAGCAATGTGCATTTACTGCACGTCACTCCAAACCTTCCATTTTTCCTGTCACCCTAGCATTGTTCCATTGTTGCAACTTCACTTTGTTGGTTGTGAAGCTATGGGTTTTTAGGTTTTTGGAAGGAAAAGCTTGGCCAACTCATCATTTAATCCTTTTTCCCACAAGTATGGTTCTTTTCTCTCCATCCATGATGCATTCTCTATTTTATGAACCAAATGGTGGCTCAATGATGCTTGGATTATGTGTGCTCTTGAGATTTTTTACTGTGTGTAAATGTGGTGTTATGGCTCTCTGTGATGATTGTAAAATGTTGGAAATTGTAAGGAAAGAAATGGATATTATTAAGTTTGTAAATTGGTTATTTATGTGTCATCTTGGTTTTAATTGATTGTTCTTTGTGGAATAATGGAGATCGTGGTGCCATGAATCTCTGTGTTTTATCACTGGTTGTATTTCAGTGGTTGTCAACTCTCGGTCATTATCGTAGTCTTTATCCAGTTACAAAGTGACTGTATACTATTGGTGTGCTTCTTTTATATAACCCCAAAACTATTGTTAATAGCTCGTTCTTGACTTCCTTTTCTCTGAAATCTTTCCAAAAGTTGAGTCTTGGTCGCCTGAATATTAATACAGGCTTTGTGTTTAATGGATATCAGATGTGAAGGGCTTCCACATACCACTCCTATCATCCCTGTTGTAAAGATGACTATATGTGGCCTCACTGTCGATTGTTTTTGAAAGTTGTTCATCTTTTTGGGTGTTGGAAAGAGACATTATATCTCTGTGTTTTTCAAGTACCCGCAATTGTTAATTTAACCCTCGTCTCTTCTCTACAAGTGTTAGACGCACCTATGTGCACTGGGTTATTTTACTTGAATTTCCTTTGTCTCTCCTCAGGCATTCGCTTACAGTTATGTCCAGGGCTTGGAGTAATAAGTCGAAGGACTGTGTGGATCAATGTTTTTAGTTTTCAAAAATGTATTTTGGCTTGTGGTTGTTAATCAATGGTAAAGTGGATATAAATCTTGGAAGACCGTCAACTCTCTGGATTTTTGTTTAAAAGGAAAAACAAGCTTGTGTTGCCTCTCTACATTGATTGTGAGATCGGAAGAGCGGTTCAGCAGGAATGCCGAGACCGATCTCGTATGCCGTCT
>CBVK0102395122.1:0-11060 GCA_900067695.1 Picea abies
CATATGCACAATATCACCAAATTAACCAACAAGATACCTCTAGCAATACAAAATACTCTCCATAAACCAAATACCATAAACCCTTACACAAGACTATGTGCTAAAACCATACCTTTAATCATGTATCAATCATCAATACCTATACCATACCATGCAACAATTGGAACAATTTCAATATGAAAATCTAATGTGGTTATCGAACTGCTAACTTTCTGTAGCTACCAAATCTACTACCGCAGTTTTGCTACCACGGTTTTTCTATTTTGATTCTACTGTTATAGTTCTGCTTCCACGGTTTTGCTATCACGATTCTGCTACTGCGGTTCTGGTGCCATGATTCTACTGATGCGGTTCTACTACCTGTAGCTACCAAATCTACTACCGCAGTTTTGCTACCACGGTTTTTCTATTTTGATTCTACTGTTATAGTTCTGCTTCCACGGTTTTGCTATCACGATTCTGCTACTGCGGTTCTGGTGCCATGATTCTACTGATGCGGTTCTACTACCACAGATAGCTTCCAAATCTGCTATCGTAGTTTTTTGGTTGTGATTCTGCTGCTATGGTTTTGTTGTCGCGATTCTACTATTGTGGTTCTGCTGCTGCAATTATGTTTCCTCAATTTTTCTACCGCGATTTTGTTGTTGCAGTTCTATTTTCGTGATTCTGCTGCCACGATTTTGTTGTCGCGATTTTTCTATCGAAATTTGTTTTCCTGGATGTTTCTGCCACAAATTTTCTTTATCAATAATACCTGCCCAAATAAATTTCACAAATTGATATTCAATATGCTCAAAGATCATTACTCATAGGAGACCCTTTCTCTTTTATTTATACTTCTCCAAGTAGCTTTCTCCAGGGGTAATCTTCTAACCAACTTACCCAACTTCCTTCTTTTGGGACTAACCCACTTCCACATGGCCATAACTCTCTAACCGTGAGGAGTAATGTGACATTCCACATATCACTAAAACAACATGACATATACTATTCCTCTGGAATAGCTTCTCCTACAAATTCAGTGATCTTCATTACATTATTACTTAATCAAACTTGGGTTCCCTAACCAAACTACTAGGCTACTCAACCACCTAACCATTTGAACTTCACAAAGAATCTTCCCGTGAGGGATTTTACCATAAGGGGAACACTTTGAGAACTTTATCCAAGAGTGTCTTCCTGTGAGGGATTTCACCATAAGGGGACCACTTTGGAGTTTATCCATTTGGTTCTTCCTATAAACCATGACATGGCATCAATGATACATTTCCCTTTAATATCAACACATTATTATGACATCACTTGACATCAACCCTTTGGCAATAATTACATCAATGACCATATAACCAATAATCAATATATCAATGTTACAAACACATCACTATGACAATAATTGACATCAACCCTTTGACATAAATTCTTTGACATCAATGACAACATAGTACAACAATATCCCCCTTTGGCATTGATGGAAACACCAACGTTGATATCAACACGAATCATTGATGACAACAATTAAACATAGAATTGCTCATGCTCCCTTTGTGATCATCGATCCTCACAAATGTTCATATTTCCACATAAATGTGACTATCTCTCCCCATTTGGCATCAATGAAAAAGGGTAGTTCTCTCAATGTGGTTGCTCCCCTTCCTAAACTCTCCTTGGGGTTGTTCCCCCTGTCTGGATGCCTTTGAGCTTCCTCTAAATAATCTCTCCCCCTTTTGGACAATATATATCACTTTGATGCAATGCTGAGGGAATGGATGCCAATCATCTCTCCTCCTAGAATCATGTTGCTTCAACCAATCATGGGAAGAAGAATACCTCCCCTATATTCTTTTCAAGATGAAAATATGCTACCACTACAATCTTATTTTGTTGCAAATTCTACTGCTCAACTGGAACATTGATCAAATGATCATGAATTATCTTCACTTCCTATGATGATCCTTGGACCCATCCACGCATCAAACTCATTGCATGCCATACATCATGAAGAAAAATATATGTCAACAATGAATAGAGAATCATGAACAAAACATCAACCATATACATCATGTGCCATGTTGTGTGCCAACCATGCACAACACCCATGTACATTAACCATTTACAACAATATCATACAATATACCATAATATATCATCAATGGAGTGTATCAACCGTATTCCAAGAACATGTGTGAACTGTGTACCAACCATATGCCTCTACCAACATGCAAACCATGTGCCTTAAACAAGTGTCATATCACTGATGATATGCCTCTAGTATGAACCAAGTGCCATAACCATGTATCTAAACCATCAATATATCAACCAAGAATATCAACTATATCATCACCATACATACATAAAAAATGAATGCCAACGTATAATCATGAAAACCTGCAACAAACCATGTCAGACCTTGCAAAACAAAGTTATACCATCAAATCATGTTGCAACTCATTTGTACACTCTTCTTCTTGAGAATGTTTCCACAGGTACGTAGCCTATTCCACAAAAATATCATGTATGTACATGACCTTTCTATAGCTAACATCGCACATATACATGACTTATCCCATAGGATCCTGTGTATGCTTGATAAAGAGTGAAACTTTCTTGATTCTTTATTCCTTCATTAATGTCTGGTTGTTCAATCTTCTTCATCCACCTTTGAGAGTGTCCTGATTTCTTTGTACTCGTGGTCCAAGCTTCCATCCTTTCAACATTGTCTTCCTTCTAAGTTACATGTTCTCTTATTTCCATTCTATATGAAGCACTCCTCATCGTCTGTCTCCTTGAATTCCAACAATCCTGAGCTTTGTGGCCAAACCCACTGCAACTGTAACATATCATGATATGACAATGTGCAGTAATTTATCATGTTAGTCCCTAAAGTTTCACTTGACTGTGAGAGGGAAAGCTAGGGAATCATCAAGTTATTGGAAAGGTATTTTATAAAAGTTTTGAATAGGATTTAGAAATGGTTGAATGTTGGTTTAAGGATACAATAAAGATATAAGGCTCAATGTACAAATGCTAATAAACATGTCACTATCTTAGTAAGTGATAGACAATTTGATAAATCAGATGGTAAAAAGTAAATGAAGAAATAAATATGTATTAGTTTTCAATTTGTCCACTCACACATATATTTATCATTCCCAAATATCATTAAGAAATAATAATAACATGGTACTCAAAACCAACTCTTATTCATGAACAGTTTAAACAACAAAACTTTCACTATATTACTCACAACCAGGATATCATATGCTTAGCAACAGATAAAAATGCATTCAAGTAAGAAAAATAAGAAGATAATAACATGAAAATAATTTCTGACCACCAAAATTCCTTTTCCATTTAGTGCTAATATGAAAATATTGTCTTTGCCTCACAAAGGAGTCTTTACAAAATAATAATCCTTGATTCCCAACTGATCCACACTTAACTTCGCCTTCTACCCAGTTTATATAGAAAGAATACATATTTATCAAGATCCAAAAGAAATGGATATGAAAAACTCCTCATCTATATTTAGTTTCTTGTTTAAAATAATCAAGGAGGAGATCATATCTGATCTCCAAGTCTAATTGATGAAGTGTTTTGTCAACTATTGTCCATGATATTTTTTAGGAAAATAAATCTGAAAAATTCCTGAAAAATAGGGTCCAAGAATCTCTTTGTATCTCCAAAACTATGATAGTTGTGTAAAATTTGAGAGAAAATTTTGTGAAGGGTCTCATTTCCAACAAAAATATCTTTTGGTTTTAAATAATTCATCTCCATAGTTTCAGAACCTGCTCTTGAAGATATGGTCTAAAACAAGAAAAAAAAAGTATTTCCTGTATTTGATTTCTTTCTTTTCTTCTTTCTATTATGTTCATCCTGAACTCTAGGTGTTCTTCAACTGGAGCAAGTAGATGTAGGTCAATGGAGGTTCAGGGATTCCTCAATTTAATTTCATACTTTAAGTATGATCCACTACCAAACCCCTCTCCTTCAACACTTTTTGATTTTTCAATTTCTGGAAAATCCTGTAATTCACTTATTTCCATTTTTACTTCAACATCGATGGAATATGTATTTTTAAGTGGAATTTCTGGTTTTGAACTTGACCTATGGTTTCCCTGGTTACACGTTTCTTTGAATAATGTGCAATTTTCTTACCTTTCTCATGTATTTTCTTTTGTTCCTCAGGTTTTCTATCAAGCACAGGTTCCAACTTAACCTCCTTTAACCTGTGTGAAGAAGATGCAAGGGTCTGTCTTTCAAATTCCTCCATAGTGTCTTTTGAATTTTCTTCAATAATAATTAGTTTTTCCTTCTTGATAGAAGGAAGAAATAGATCCTTTGAGTTCAACCTAATTTTGTTCACATCCTTGGTAGTAGTTCCTTTAGATACAAGTTCCTCTTTCTTGCTCATTTTCTTACCCTCTGCAACCTTTTTTCCAATAAACTGTTTCTTCTACTTGGTTGATCTTTTGACTGGGCTTGTTGTATGGTCTTCAGGTTCATCAAGTTCATTAGGTTCCTCCTTGATGTCTGGATCAGTTTGGAAATCAATTTCTTTAACAAGTTTAAGTTTCTTTCCTCAACCTTTAGTGATTTGGTGCTATGGCATTGATAAAACTCTGTTGAAGATTCCTGAGAACGTTTATGATTTGATCACCAATTTTGGGAAACTAACGAAGTTTGGGAGCTATTTTTTTACCTGCAAAGCATGAAATAAACAATATACATACTAAAAATAGATATATCATGTCTTCATACATAGATAATGATGATGGCGAATGATGATTTGATATCAGACTATTACATACAACCTGATCCTTTGAAAGAGTTGTCATCATTGCAAAACATGACCTAATATAGATCATAACAAGATATGTAGATCCTCTAACAATAATTGCATATGTTTGAACACGATCTCTGGAATATGGTGCATGCACAACTATAATTACTCTTGACACTACAATAATAACGCTATTCTTATATCTTCCTTTCCACTTTGGAAAATTTTGAAATTTTAAATGAGGGAAAAGGACTTGTGATGTGATGGAAAGAAATATACCATGTCATATATTAACTTTTGATTATTTTAAAACATTTAAAGCATGAAGAAAAAGAATGAAAGCATACTTTCAAGCCAAGAAAGGGAAAAAACAAAGTTTAATGAAAATTATGAAAAAAGAGGTAGAACGGGGATAAAGGAAATTCAATAGTCAAAACATAGTTAAGAACTAACACTGGCTCCTTCTAGGGATAAAGTTTCAAGGTGAAATTTTAAGAACTGGCTGACCAATGCCTTCATATCCCTCATTATCATCAAATTTTACTGTAAGTATTCCCTGTCCAGCCAATCCTTTATTTGAAATCCAAGAATAACAACCAAAAAACTACAAGTAGTCTTTCCATTGGGCTTATGGAGTCTTTATTACTGATCATACCAATAAACTGAAAACAAACTGCTTGGATGCAAGCTTATTCAATCATCCTACTCTCCTAACCTACTGACATCATGCTGATCATGTGTAGGCAAATTTCCAATGCAGCCATGAAATCATTTTATTGAGAAAATGGTCTTCTTTTTGGTAGCTTAATGAAGAAATGCAAGAAAACAAAATTTTTTCAGTAGACATGTAATATGAAATTTATACTTATTGCTGCATTCCACTTTCATCCCATATGCTGCCACATTTTGAACTTTTGGAAACATGGACTCTATGTAAATAACCACTGGGTCATGAAAATCACGACATAACTTCAAACAGTGCCATGAACAAAACTGTTGTTCTGAAATTTTTGCTCCATAATCCTTTTGAAGGTCATTTGTTTTATCACAATCAAAAGCAATAGGGTCATTTTGAATATCCTCATAATTTCCTTGGACAACAACATTCAAAACAATAATATTATCATGAAAATCAAGAGGCTCATCTTCCTCTTCCTTGCTACCTTTTGATACATAACTGTCATATACAGGATCTGATTCCTCATGGACGATGGATTCAATGTCTTCATGCAACAGCTGGTCAAATCCTACTACATCATAGACATCTGGATCTAGGACTTCAAGATCATCATCATATTCATTGTATGTAGGTTGATTTGAAAAAAATTCTGAAATTTGAAATTTAGAGACATTTTTTTCATGATCATTTTGAAAGAATGAATATAAATACATTCCCTAATTATTATTATAATTTTTACCATTAGACACATTTGAAAAATTATTAGATGTATCTACATCTACTTGTTGTTCTTCCTCATCAACAATATGGTCTTCAACAAGAGTTTTTTCAGTCAGAAAATGATTTTTACAAAGACTCTCAGCAACACATTCTTCATAAGGATGAACATTTAGATAAGAGTTATCAGAAACATGTTAAGACATGTCAAATTCATCATGAGATTCATAAGCCTAACATATATATGGATGAATTTCATTACTATAGTCCTTCTACTATAAATCATAATAAGAAGAAGATAGAACTGATAATAACTCTTCTTCCTCTTTCTCAACATAATCATCATACCTTTCATTTGCACTACCAGAAGGATTAATTACTGAATATTGAGTATATAATGCATATCCCTCACAACAATGCTAAAAAAGACTCTCAACCAGATAATTTTTTTTCTAATATGAATAGAAAGCATCATGAAAATACTTTAATGATGAAATACTGGAAACAGGAAGAGATCGGTACCATTGTCTTGCCTCTCCTTCCAAGGAGTACATAAACATTTTCAGCCATACATCTTCATGATGAATATCAAGCTGGTCCATGTATTGATGAAAATGAATCAAGTGTTGTGAAGGATGATTGTGATAATCTCCTTTGAACCTAGGAAGGTAGTCTCCCCATTCATGCATAGTAGGCACAACATTTGGAAAACCAGGAATACAGGATAAACCAAATGGAGAAAACCTACGAGCCAAAATGGATTCCATAGCCTTCGACATATTGGATCAGTGGAGTTGCCAATGGATTCTTCCTTCATGGAGTCACTAGGTGAATGATACCGTCATAAAAATTATCCAACTCATGTTCACCATAAAGAGCTAGAATTGATCGTTGTCGTTCTCCCAGGGATAAATTCTTCATTCCTTCGTCCCCGACAACGACGCCAAAAGAATCTAGGGAATCATCAAGTTATTTTAATGGTATTTTATAAATATTTTGAATAATATTTAGAAATGGTTGAATGTTGGTTCAAGGATACAATAAAGATATAAAGTTCAATGTACAAAGGCAAATAAACATCTCATTGGCTTAGTAAATGATAAACAATTGATAAATTAGATGGTAAAAATTAAATGAAGAAAGAAATATGTATGAGTTTTCAATTTTTCAACTCACACATAGATTTCTCATTCCCAAATATCATTAAGAAATAAAAACATGGCACTTGAAAACAAATCTTAGTCATGAAAAATTAAAAAAAAATAAATTCATTGTATTACTCACAACTAGGATATCATATGCTTAGCAACAGATAAAAATGCATTCAAGTAAGAAAAAGAAGAAGATAATAACATGAAAATAATTTCTGACCATCAAAATGCCTTTTCCATTTAGTGCAAATATGAAAATATTGTCTTTTCCTCACATAGGAGTCTTTACAAAAAATAACCCTTGATTCCCCAACTGATCGACCTTTTTTTAACTTCTCCTTCTACCTATTTATATATAAAGAATACATATTAATAAAGATCCAAAAGAAATGGATATGAAAACATCCTCATCTATATTTAGTATATTTTTAAAAAAATAAAGGAGGATATCGGATTTGATCTCCAAGTCGAATTGATGAGGTGGCTTATCAACTGTTGTCCATGAGATTTTTTAGGAAAATAAATCTGGGAAATTTATGAAAAATATGGTCTAAATATATATTTGTATCTCCCAAACTGTGATAGTTGTGTCAAAAAAATATAGATTTTTTTGAAGGGGCCCGTTCCCAACAAAAACCTCTTTTGTTTTACAAAATTTCATCTCTAGATGCTTTGAAACCTCGCCAAAAATTGGTCACTAAAACAAGAAATCATTTATTGTGAAATATTTGAAAAATAGGCCTCAAATATATATTCGAACCTCTTAAACTATGATAGATTTATAAAAACTGAGAGGCAATTTTGTGAAGGGGCTCGTTCCCAACAAAAACCTCTTTTTATTTCAAATAATTCATATCCATCGTTTCAGAAACTGCTCTTGAAGATAATGACTAAAACATGAAAAACAAATTATTTCCTGTATTTGATTTCTATCTTTCTTCTTTCTATTTCCATCCTGAACTGTGGGTGTTCTTCAACTGGAGCATGTAGATTTAGGTCAATGGAGGTTCAGGGATTTCTCAATTTAATTTCATAATTTGAAAATGATCCACTACCAAACCCCTCTCCTTCAACACTTTTGATTTTTCAATTTCTAGAAAATCTTGTAACTCGCTTAATTCCAGTTTTACTTCAACATCAATGGAATATGTATTTTTAAGTGGAATTTTTGGCTTTGAAACTGACCTCTAGTTTCCTTGGTTACACGCTTCTTTGAGTACTATGCAGTTTTATTACCTTTCTCATGTCTTTTCTATCAAACAGAGGTTCCAACTTAACCTCCTTTAACCTGTGTGAAGAAGATGCAAGGGTCTGTCTTTCAAATTCCTCCATAATGTCTTTTGAATTGTATTCAATAATAATTAGGTTTTCCTTCTTGATAGAAGGATGAAACAAAGCCTTTGATTTCAACCTAACTTTGTTTGCAACCCTAGTAGTAGTTCCTTTAGATACAAGTTCCTCTTTCTTGCTTATTTTCTTACCCTCTGCAACCTTTCTTTGAATAAATTGTTTCTTCTAATTGGTTGGTCTTTTGACTGGGCTTGTTGTATGGTCTTCAGGTTCATCAAGTTCATTAGGTTCCTCCTTGATTTCTGGATCAATTTGGACATCAATTTCTTTATCATGTTTAAGTTTCCTGCATCGACCTTTAGTGATCTTCTCATTAGGTCTACCTCTAGGAAACTCTTCAATTGAATGTTGTGTTTGTAATTTCCTCTTACTAGAACGAGTCACCTTGGCTGCAGGAGAGCTTTCTTTCACACAAGCATCGTTAATTTGAGAGATCTTTTTTCCTTTTCCAGGTTTCTTCTCCTACTGTTTTTTGGTGCCATGACACTGATAAAACTTTGCTGAAGATTCCTGAGAATGCTTATGTTTAGATCACCAGTTTTGGGAAACTGTCAAAGTCTGGGAGCTAGTTTTTTACCTGCAGAGCATGCATGTAACAATATACATTCTAAAAATAGATATATCACATCTTTATACATGTAGAATGATGATCAAGAATGGTGATTTGATATCAGGCTAGCATGTACAACCCGATCATTTGAATGAGTTGTCATCACTACAAAACATGACCTGATATAGATCATAATCAGATATGTAGATTTTATAACAATAATTCTGGATGTTTGAACACGATCTGGGAATATGGTGCATGCACAACCATAATTACTTCTGGCGCAACAAGAATAATGCTATTCTTGTAGCACCCTTTCCACTTTGGCAATTTTGAAATTTTAAACGAGGGAAAAAGGACATATGATGTGATGAAAAGAATTTACCATGTCATATCCTAACTTTTAATTACTTCAAAACATTTAAAACATGGAGAAAAAAATGAAAGCATAATTTCAAGCCAAGAAAGGGAAAACCAAAGTTTAATGGAAATAATGAAAAAAGGGGTAGAACAGGGATTAAGGAAATCCAACAGTCAAAAACAAAGTTAATAACTAACATAAATAATACCCTTATTAGTATAATGGAAACAATACTAACCTAACTAACATGGTAAATACAACTACTTATCCTTGTTAGCTATAATCAAACCTATTCAAATAGGGTGAATATAATACCATATTGATTCTAGGTTAACTATAATACTATAAATACTCATATAACCATATTTTTCTTATACGATCAATATACACTAGTATTGACACCATTGATAAGATAAGAGTGATACGGACTTGTGTTTATACTTTCATACTAACTCTAATGCTTAAGGTGCTTATCAACTTCTATGTGTATATTATAGAAACATAGCAACATCATTGTGATTGATTCCACTGACTCAATAGGTGCAATCAATGTAAGAGCTTGGTTTGAGTATATCATTTGATTATATTATATACATACTGTCATATGATGACGCTAAGAGTAATTGTACAGTGCCATTTGTTCCTGTTAAGAATATTACATAATATAAAAAGTCTAACTGAATATGAGATATAAGGGAATCTACTAGTAACTCGATATGTTATGGATAAACATACATGTCTGTATTATGAGTAATGTAAACATAATAGACTACATTGTTTCCCTAATAATGATGTGTTTTTTAACTAATAGGTAACCATTATACCATTATAGGTAACTGTAATGATTCAACTGTGTTTACTCATAGTTAATCCCTTCTTCATAGTCTGATTCTGAGATCAAACCCTATGTTCAAAATACAAAATTGGAGATCAAACAATGTGGTAATATGATCTAGATGGATGTCGGTGGCCTCCCACCTATTCCAATTGGCTCATTTTGGCAGTTTTCTAGTTTGACAGTTTTTTCCCTAGTTTTCGGGTCCTTGACTTGCGGGGCCGTTTTGAGGGGCCTCCCACCTATTCCAATTGGCTCATTTTGGCAGTTTTCTAGTTTGACAGTTTTTTCCCTAGTTTTCGGGTCCTTGACTTGCAGGGCCGTTTTGAGACCCTAAATTACGTTTTTTAGGTCTCGCCACAATCAGAATGACCTTTGATAGATATAAAAATAATGTGTATTCCTTGGATAAACCTTTCCAATGGGCCATTGTGCGCCTAAAACAAATATGGAAGTTGATGTACTAACTTATCCAAATGGGCCCACATGACTTTCAGTGCTTCATCTCCTAGGGTTAGGTGTTTTGAATGTCTAGAGTTTTTAAAATCCCCGTTTATTGTAAAAAGGCGTTAAAAGCCTCATTGTAATCATATTCTTACGAATGAGCGCAACCGTCACATCTCTTCTCAAAGAT
>CBVK0102395195.1:0-18635 GCA_900067695.1 Picea abies
TAAAAGGAGGTTTCCCCCTCGAAGAGGCTTATTATATGAAATTATCTCTTTTTCAAGGTGTTGAGTACTTTTTCTGAGGTTTTTCTATGTTATATTGATATTTGGTTCTTAACAGTTCATCATATGTTCTTGGCTTTATAGCCTTTTACAAACAGTTTCCAGATCCTAAATTACTGGATCAAATTTTGCCAAATATAGAAAATCAATAATTGGCTTGAGTAGACTAGATCAATTCAACTTCTCCACTACTCTTTTTGCTCTTCAGATTCTAGGCAAGTGTAGTAAGCCTTCCAAGGCTGTTGGATCTCATGTGATATGGGAGGAGTCAAACTTGACACCTGTTGACAGTTAACAGTCTTATCTCCTTAACAATAGATAACCGTTACTTACATTTTCTGTCTTTTAAAACATCTCCAAAACCAAAACAAACTCTTGATAGAGATGTCATTAATTATTTTCCATCGATTGGAACCACTTTTGAACCTTTTGAACAAGAAAAACTTGGATATGTGCAAAAACATTAGCTTTCCGCCTTATCAGTGCTTTTGGTAGCTAGAGAAAATAGAATTTGGGCCGATTAGCAACCAAAAACTCTGATTTTGGTGGCTAATGAATAATCGATATGTTTTCCTAAGCCACCGAAACCTGAGATTATCAAAATTTCAAAAATACCCTTGTCTGAGGTCAAAAATGCCTCAGGACTGATCTTTTTAGACCACTGTATCTTGCTCAAGATTCGTAGGGTTACTGGATTCTTCTGGTTCCTTGCATTGAACTGCCACCTCTGCAAGGGTCTCAAGAGAAGCATGAGCTTGGTGTTTTGAAGCCATTTCTTTTTTCCTCAAAGCCCTGACCTTTTTCTTCAAACCCCGGGCTACTCTCCATAAGTTGTTGTAGTCCTTTACAATCTTGTTTTTCTTTTTCTTCTCCTTTATGCTTTCATGGGATAGTATTTCCAAAGCTGAATTGCTTTCTGCAAAGTTTTTTGATAGGGTTTCATACCTAGTTTTTATTACCCTTTCAAGCACCTCTTGCTCGGCTAGCTTCTTCTTAAGCTTCTTGATTTCTTTTGATTTATTCTTCTTTGCTCGTTTGCTAGATGAGGCTTCTGCAACTTGTGGCTCTTGTTTTTCTTGGGGAGTAGGTGATGGAAGGTTATCATAACTTGCTGTGTATATGTCCACAAAAACAGAGTTGTCACACCCTGTGGTAACTGAATCCTCATGCCCTGTTTCCAAATGCTGCTCTTCGTCTTTTGAGTCTGAGTAAGGGAGATTGAGAATGTTTTTGTTCATTGGGATTTCATTGACCTCTTCTTCCTCACTATTAAAATTCAATTTTTCTTCATTTTTCCCAACTTAGAGGAAGGAGAGGATTGATTGACTGGGGTTGGAGAGATAGCTCTTCTCCTTCTCTTTCCACTTCTAGGAGTGGAGGATTTCTTGGAATGAGGACTCTTTTTGCCCTCTGGCTGAACCTCAGTCTGGAAATCATTCCAGAATAGGAAATAATTCCATTCTTTACCCTTTCTTTGAAACATCTCACAAACCAACATTTTGATTAAACTATGGTGGGATAATTTACCTACAACTTGACTGGGTTTGGCCTTGACTTGATGAGCCATCTTGGATAAGCTTTGGTGGAGGAAATAGGGCAAATTAAGTGGGTTTCTTCCTGTCAAATGGTTTATAAGTTTGAAATGATAAATCATCACCCTGTTGTATCACCCTTCACGGGTTATATAAACCATTATAGCCTTCAATAACTGCTGCCATTTCTCTTCAAGGAAAGATACAGGAATATCTTTCTTCCAAATCAAACCCCTGTGTTCTATTTTTAAATAAGTCCTGAACTCAACATTCTTAATCACAATGGTTTTAAACCATTTCTCTCTAGTCGTGGGAAGCTCTGTGACTTTGTCTATGAGGGATTCATCAATTTCGAATTCATCCCAGCCGATGATTGCTTTCTTTCCATCGAAATTTAGAGCGAAAGCCTCTGCCACCTGCTGATGAAATCTTTGTAATTTTTGACAAAAATTATAACACCTTGCGTCCTTTAATATTTGACATACGTCGGGATGGGATTCCATGTAACTGATATCGTTAAGCTCCTTCCTCAGTGTCAACATTCCTTTCTTCATTTTCCATGACGTTTTCACACACCTATGATCGAAAGAGTGGATTTCGGGTAGAGTTACAATGCGTAAACTTAGCAATAATCGGCTTGGCTGGGCTAAAACTGAGATAATTGGGGAGAGTTTTTGAATCGTGGCACTGATTGTAAGGAGTGCGACGAAACGATTTATGATGTGCAAAAGTCATGGCGAATAACTGAAATCAATGGGAAGTACAATGGTGTATGACTTAATGATATAGAGATCAGGAAAGATTCACTCATATGATAGTGGGATCAGCTTTCCGATTGTGAACGGTTCCTTCTCCAGTCCTTTCGGTGGATTGTGCAATCATGGAAACGTTGAACATGTCGCTTTAAACGTGTGATATGACATGCTTGGTCTTTACCTACTTCAACGATTTCGGTGGCTAAAATGGCCCTGGATTCCTTTATTTAAGCTTCTGAAAGCTAAGGCTTTTGGTGGCTAATGAACAATCGGTATGTTCACCTAAGCCACCGAAACCTGAGATTTGAATTTGATCAAACACAAACTAAACAAAATTTTATTTAAACCTTATTACATGAGTAAAGATTTGAAAAATGAACCTTCAAAAATTTAAAAAGTACCTTTTTAAAAGAATCCCTATCACCTAAAAAACAAAATCTCGATTGATTTATTTGAGGAGATAATAGGGGTATTGCATAATGTGGGATAAAATTGGCATATCTTGGGCATATGACTTCTATTTTAAATTTCGTAAAATGTTGGACGAAGCTAACACAAGGGATATTAAGTTATAAGATGGGAATACACAATTTCCTTCTTTTAGTATATTTTTCTTTTCTTCTCTTTTTGTTCAAAAGGGAAACAATCCCCATTGGCTTTTCATGAAGAAGAACTGCAATACTGAAACTGATTCTGAATCCTTAAAAATTGTTGGTTCATCATGATCAATAGGTGGAGGTTATTTGGAAATTTCCAAATATGAAAATTACGGTCTCCATTTGAAAGAATCATAAGTTCAAATATGCACCCCAATCACCTAGTTGATGGGTGTTAGGAAAAACCATCAAGAAGAGGTAATGGGAATTGCTTCCTCAGGTTAGTGAAGAGATGTTAATGTTATCGTGTATCAAAAAAGAAGACAACAAGTGAGAGAATGTTGGGTTTTTATATTCTTTGTAGTGAGAGAACAATCATCCGACTATCTAGTCGAGGTGGATCGACTAGGGATAAGTTGACAAATAAGTCAAGTCGAGGTGATGGTTAAGTCGAAGGTTGAAGTAATCGACTAGAAAGTGGAAATGTCAGTCGACAAGAGGTCATCAATAGGTTGAATGGAAACCAATTGAATACTAACTAGAGGTCGAATGGTAGCTGAATGGTAATCCGACTGAATTCGACTATAATATAATCCCAAGATTTGCGGGATTTGCAACCAATGATCTACAACCATTTTTTGGGAGCCATGATTTAAGGTTTTGCATGTTGTAAAGCCTATAAATAAGGTACATTTTAATTGTATTAAGTTTATGTTCATGCTGATATTTAACATAAGGTTACTGGTCATATATATGTAAGTGGCGTTTATTTATTTGTCGTTTAATAAAACTTGTACAATTACTTGTGAGTACCATTTGTAGAGTTGTAAGTTATAGACACAATATGTGTAAGCAAAGTAATATAGTCTAAGATACCCTATCTACTCATAAGGAAAAAGAGTCACTCTCCAATCTAATTAAACATTAAGTCATAAAGGAACTAATTCAAGAATAAAATCTTAGAAAGTCTCACTTGTGTGAGCTAAAGGTGGTAAAAAGGGTAACCGATAAATATAAAATGTGTCAAAACCATGGGCCAATAGTAAGTCAAATTGGTTGTAAGGTTGTTTTTGTGTAAAGCAAGAGAGTTTGATGGAAATTGTGTCTTAGGTGTATACCAAGGTTAGTCATGTAACTCTTTATTTTGAATGAATAAGACAATAAGAGAGAAAGATTCTCAAGGAATTTTGGTTTTCCTTTTTGGGTTTCCAAGGTAAAATCTCCATGTACTATGTTTGTCATTTATTTTATTGTTTAAATATTTATTTTCTTTTCCTACTAGGTTTAGTGTGGATGTCTATTTCCTAATAATCCTCCACTGCTTGAACCTTTGCAATCCTTTTCTAGGGTGATGTGATGGATGGAGGATGATATCCATAAAGTACCATAAATGGGGAAATGTTTGATGAAGAATGGAAGGATGTGTTGTACAACCATTCCACCAAGGGAAACCACTTAACCCACTATTTATGTTTATCATATGCAAAGAAACAAAAATATCCTTCTAGACGTTTATTCATGATCTCAATTTCCCCATTGGATTGAGGATGGTAAGATGAGATGTGAGCCAATTGAGTACCCAAAAAAGAACATAATTCAGAGCAAAAATTTCCATTGAAAATTGGATCTCTTTCACTTACAATAATCTTGGGGATTCCATGTAGCTTTTGAACTATTTCCATGAATGTTGAGACTATTGTACTTGATTTTAAATGATGAGAAAGAGAGAAAATTGGGCATATGTTTTCAGTCAATCCACGACTACCATGATGACAAAATTTCCTTCGGATTTGGGCAAACCTGTAATAAAATCCATTGAAAATTCTTCCCAATGCTAAATTGGTATAGATAATGGTTGTAGGAGAACTGACGTCTTGATTGTCTCTCCCTTATTCAATTGGTATACCACACATTCATACACAAACATTTGAACATCAGTTTTAAGAACCTTCCTAGAAAAACTCCTTCTTGATCTTGTGCTACGTTTTCAAAAATATTGAATGTCTTCCTATAGGAGAAGTGTGTGATTCCAGAAGGACCTTCTATTTGAGTTGTGAATTCTTACATAAATATAGGCGATCATGATACCATCGAAAATCATTCTTCCATACAAATTTATCTAATGAAATGGGGTCCTCTTGTAGTTGTTGAATGATATTGCATACCTCTTGATCTTACTTCAATTCTATCCTTGCTTCTTCCACCCAATAAGATTTCATAATAGAAATAACACACAGTGAACCTTTTATTTCTTCTTCTTTCCTTGAAAGGGCATCTGCCACAACATTATGTTTTCCTTTTTTCTAGATAATTTCAAATTCATAACCTAGCATATTTGTAACTCATTTTTGTTTCTCTTCTAAAGATAATCTTTGATCCACGAAGTACTTCAAACTATCATGATCTATTTTTACTTTGAAGTGTCTTCATATTAGTCAAGGGAACCATTTCTTAACAACATGTAGTATGGCCAACATTTATTTTTCATAAATGGGTTTGAGTAAGTTTTCTCCTTAAGTTGGATGCTTTCAAAGTCAAGGGGCCTTCCTTCTTTCACCAAAACTACACAAATTCCATGGTTTGAGGCATCACACTCCAAAATAAATGTTTTTGTGAAGTCAGGTGTGGCCAGGACATGAGTTGTACATATGGTCTCCTTAAGTTTTTCAAAATATTTGGTTGCTTCTTGAGTCCAAGAAAATTATTCCTTCTTTAATAATGTTTTTAGAGGTGCTTCTATTTGACCGTAGTTCTTGACAAACTCATGGTAATATCCTGTCAATCCTAAGAATCCTCTAAGTTTTTTCAAGGTTTTGGGAATTGGCTATTCCCTCATAGATTTAATTTTGTTAGGGTCCACTTTTATACAATCATGAGATATAATATGACCCAAATATTCCACTTCTTGAACCCAAAAGGAACACTTGGAAGGGTTTTCATAAAGTTGTTTCTCTTCCAATAGTTGTAATACTCTGTCAACATGTTGTACATGTTGTTCCCAATATTTGTTGTAGATTAGTATGTCATCAAAAAATACTAACACAATTTTTTTAAGGAAGGGATTGAAAATACAATTCTTCCAACTTTGAAATGTTGAAGGTACATTATTAAGTCCAAATGACATAACCAAAAACTCATAATGACCTTCATGCATTCTAAAATATTTTTTGGAAATGTCTTCCTCCTTCATTGTGATTTGATGATATAGTGAACATAGATACAAATTAGTAAAGAAAATCGTTCCATGCAATTCATCTAATAATTCATGAATGACAAGAATAAAAAACTTATATTTGTAGGTTATTTTGTTGAGTTGTCTATAATCTGGACACATATGCCATGAAATATCCTTTTTTGTAACCATCACCACTGGTGAAGAGAAATCACTTGGATAGGTTGAATGATGCCAACCTCTAACATTTCTTGGATTACACACTCAATCTCACTCTTCTGTTCATATGGATACATGTAAGGCCTAATGTTAGAAGGTACACTTCCTGGTTGAAAATGAATACCATGGTCATGAATACCTTAGAATGATTGTTGATAACTATTTGGAGGTCCAATGGAGCAGAGTGTATAGATGTTTGAACATCTAATGAGCACAATTGTTCAATTACACCATGGTGTCCATTTTTGAGTAATGTGGTCATGCTATTAGAGCTTATCACCTTAAATATTTTCTCTTGGATACCTCTAAGTTCAATTTCCTTTCCTTCTAAGGAAAATATCATGAAAAGATATTGAAAATTAAGGGCCATTGTTCCCAATGATTGTAACCATTAGACCCCTAATACAACATCAACACCACCCATTTAGATGGAAATCATGGGACTATCCAAAAAATACTCCCCCATATTGAGCTTAATACTATGGCACTTCCCAGAACAATTTATGGTACCTCCATATGCAATCATTACTTGAAAATATGGTGCTAGAAATACAAAGCAATTGAGATCTTTTTCTAATTTCTATTTGATGAAGTTATGGGTACTACCAGAAACAATCAACACTCCTACCTTTTTCTTTCTGATGTATCCTTGTATGTTCAGGGTTTGTGTAGTAATGATGACAACCAAAGCATGCCAAGATATTGTTGGAGTAGTATCTTCTAGATCTAAATCTTGTGATGGTTCCAATTATTGATCTTCTTCCTCTTCACAATTTATGTATAATGATTTATTCTCACCACATTTATGCCCCTTAATGTACTTGTTGCCACAATTGAAACATAGTCCCTTTGCTCTTCTTTCATCCATTTGTTGAGATGTCAACCTTGTCATTTGATTGAGGTTAGAAGAGAGAACATGATGCTCTCTATAGTTTCTAGTGGTGCAACATCCCCAATTTTAATCCCCACAAATTATAATGTAATTATGTAACTATAATTTAAGTTGGTGAGTTGATATGTTTAGGGAAAAGAATCTGTATTGATTAATATGGTTGAGGGCCAAACTATGTAATTAGTACAATGAAATAATTAATAAAAATGCTAATCAATAGATGCATTATGAGGGGGACAATAATGATGGGGGGTTATGATTCCACAAGAGAGAGGGGTGCAAGGGGGAAATCATTTATGGGTATTAATTCAAACCCACTTTTCTAAATTTTATTATCATTGTGTATAAACCTTCTATTTTTTTTTTGAGTATTCCCAAAGCCAATTATTGAATTCATGTAAGAGGGTGGGTGTGAGAAGTCACATCCCATATTTATTGGGAACATGGGGTTGAATTACAATCATATTTGGGAAGAGTGAGAGTCAAGAAAGCAAGGGAGAAGAAGAAAATCTGAGTAGGAAAAAAGGGAGTTTTTAACATGCAGTTTTTGGGCAACAAGAGAGGAGTTGAGTGTTGGTAATAGCACCAACCATGTTGTGCTTGAAGAAAGCCATTATTGGGCTATGTTTTATGCTATAAATGTGGCCTATGTGCCTATAAAAATGGGTTGTAAGCCTGCAGTGCATTTTCTGTTGAGGAACTGGCTCAAGATCCTTGTGAAGGGTACTCCGAGAACTCTTGAAGCAGATGATAGTTCCCGAAAGTCCCTAGATGTGATATTCATGTCCAACCAAGTGCATAGGAAGCCTTGATAAATGAATTGTACAATCCAATGGACAAAGAGTAGTGAAGGGGGTACATTTTTTGGGTTGTGTAGGTTGTGGGGAAGAGAGTTGGTGGATTGGAATTGCTATGGGGGTAGAACCTGGGTTTCAAGTTTTTGAGCACGGAGAGTGGAAAACCAAGAGGGAAACATATCCTTGTGGAATCATATTCTTAGCTCGAGGGTGCATTGTTGTTGAGTTTTGGAAAAATAATGCCTATGGATGGGAGGTTCATCCTTCGTACACAACAATTGGTTAAATTTTGTAAACATATAAGTTTATGTTGTGTATGTTATGATTATTTCACCATGTAAATGAATATTTTAATGTTGTATGTTTTTTGTGTGCTTACTGGATGCATTCACTTTCTTATAAATTCTATTAGATGCATGTTAAATTATGGGCCTACTACCCCTTGGTTTATTTTATATGTATTGGGTGTTTTATCTTTATTTTAGTAGGATAATTAATTTTTACAGTGATAGGACCCATATTTGGAGTCTGGGTATGTTATAGGATGGTATCAAAGCTCAAGCTTCAACATTGATCTTGTATGGGCCAAGAGCTAACGTGAAATTGGTAGATTTTCACTATTGCATAGATTCACTGTGATAGATTTGGGGAAAATGGTAGAACTAGAGTGAACTACCCAAATTATGAGTAAATTTTGAGTTAAGTGGCTTCAAAATAATCGATGAGAGGATCAATGGCATCAATTTGTGGGTTCTAGAGTTAATTTTGGCCTGGGAGGTCAAATTTCACATTTTCTTGGCCACTATGAAGTTTAAGTGAAGTGACAACCTAGATTAATTCGACTGAAAGGAACAATGGTCAAGATTCAATTGTAGAGGTCTGAAAAGGAAATTCTCGATAGGCCTTCGGGAAGATGATTTCATAAAAATCTTGGAGTCGATCACAAGTTAAGGTCCAAAGGGGGGTAGTCTAATGGCACAAGTTGAAAGAAGGAGATCCATTTATTGGCCTCGCTCTCAGTCATTAGATCTTGTGGAGTAGTTGTTTTTGGAAAGACTCATTCATAAGGTTTGGTGTGTTTTCATGTCCCAAAGAAGTAAGTCCGACTGAGTTAAAGGTCAATCATTTTTGATGTCCATGAAGATATAGAACATTGGATGTGAGTGATATCAGTTGTTATATATTTCATAAGGGTGACTTGGGAAAGTTCTGTTTGGAAGGTCTAGTGGTGGTGTTGCATTTCTTATGAAGATTGTTCAACCAAAGTAATGGGTGCACAACTTACAAACTTGAGATGATCGTGGCCATTGATCCACATGATTGCTGACTGCCCAATCTATCAGACGAGCATGTTGTCTTGGGAGGGTCGAGGGTGGAAGATAATACCACATGAACATGCCATGTCGGTGCGCCATGTCAAAGGACATGCTAGTGAGGGCTGGTGAATCAGAGAGTGACACGTAGTAGTCAGGTACAGGTGGGATCCACTGTGGTTTTCGAACTTTGGGTTTTGGAAGGAGTCATGGGGGAAATAAGTTTTCCATTCTGATGGAGTTTTTTCGAAAGAATGAGGACCATCGATCATGGTTTATATAAGCCATCAAATCGTGTAGAAATGAGTGTTTCTGAGGGGTCTTTGAGAGGATGTTTTTGAAGGTTTTCGGAAGGGTGTTTCTGTTGGAATTCAAAAGAGGAAGTCCTAATGACAAACATATGATAGTGTTCATACGATGGATTTTAGGAGGATTCATGTGCCAAGTGAATTGAAGTTTCTGATGGGAAGAAATTGGGAGGGAAGAGCTTGATAAGCTTGTAGGAGGTGTGGTTGAGGGCCAAGGAGGGCATTTACAGATGATGACACAACTGAATTAAAGGATGAAAAGTGGAATTAATAGACACATGCCATGCTATTTCATCCAAACTATACATGTTCTTGCACAATCCAATTTGAGGAGCCATTACAACTGTTGATAAGTGAAATTTCGTGAGAATGTTTTTTAATATTTTAAAGTCATCAACTTGCAGAGCGATTTCGAGGGACTAAACGACATTTCCAGGTAGTCAAAATCATGAGAAACGTGTGTAACTCCAAAACATAGAGTCCCTAGATATTAAATTAAACAAATCAGTGAGAGCTTTCCAACAAGCTATTTTGGGAGAAAAATAGAGCTTGTATGAGAAAGTTATAGTTGAAATTGTACAAGGTATAATTTTAGTACCAATTTACTTCTAGAGGGCATAACTTCTGGCTCTGAAGTCAGTTTGGGGCATAAGAGTAGTCTATGGAAATCCCATGGAACCTAGAAGACAAACATGGAGACATATTTGGAATCTCTGTGCACACAAATGTATAGGAAGAGAAATGAGACACCTGTAACATACATGGATGAAATAGAAAAAAAACAAAAACTTTTGCAGGCCATAACTATTAGCCCGAAGCCTGGATGAAGATGAAATTTCAATAGATCATTCAAAAGGTACTCATGCAGATACCCAATTGGGATTCTATCAAAATTCTAAAGGATTTGGTGTAGGTATGCTTAATTAGGGATAAAATTTCCAAGCCAGGAAAAGTGAAAAAATGACAGAGTTGTCGTACCCATATTGCTGCAGATTTTGACTGGAGTATTAGTTTGAAAATATGAGACTAGCCATGAATTCAGTGTCAACAATAATATCTGTGCCACATAGAAAATTTTCTTTGGTTCCTGACATGTTTACCTCTATAAGTGGTGAAATTTGGTGTTTGAGATTATTTACACCATGGAGAAAGGTGCACAAAAGGGGTAAATTGGAAATATTCAAGTGACCATAACATTCTTCTCAGTGCTCAGAATTGAGAAAGAAAGTAGTCATTGGAAATATATAGGATAAGAGAATCTATATATCGACTCAGAATTTATTTTTGAGCCTATTTTTTCTCAAGGGATCATAATGAAGGTGACTGGTGGAATTGAAGGGCACAATTGAGTAGAAATGGAAATTTCAGGAAGCCATAACTTGGAGCTCATTAATTAGAATGAGACTTGAGTACAACCATTGGAAAGGTAATCCAAGGGACAACATAATGTAAGGAGTAGGTTCTCATAGGAATCAATCGGTTGTGTTATAAGTCTATAGGATGAAGGGAAATTGGACTCTATGAGCCATACAATTGCTCAATGTGAAAGTTTTCCAAAACAAGGCAATTTTGGAAAAACAATTCCATATGTCAGAATTATATACCAGAGGTAATTGCTAGGTAAAGAAAAGTGAAGATGCTCATGATAGTTCCCATGTAGTGGTGTAGATAAATTTTGGAAGTGCAACCATTTTGCAATAAAAGGAGTTGATTTTTAACAACAATGTATTGTCGTGGAGTAGAGGAACACTTAAGGATAAAGTGTTATGTTAAGATCCTATTAAGAATATGACCAGATGAATTAAATGAATATTGTGTGGGTTTGTTCCAAATTAATAGCATGGTCCATTAGACAAGGAAGTAGGTCAAATATTGTATAGTTGGTTGAGGTAGTAAAGAACTATAGAGGGGAGTGTAGGGATGGAGAGAAGGTATTAAATTTTGACAAAAGACTTAGGAAGAACATAGAAAAATTAATATTCAACTGCTACAGAGTTTGAATGAATTGGAAAGGAAAATCAATATAGGTAATCACATAAAACATGAAGCCAACAAGTAAAGAATATAATTTACATGCACCGAGAGTTGAGGAGGACTCCATAGCCTTGAAGGAAGAAAGGTTTGTTTCAAGAGAAAATAAAATATATTAGGGATGATGAGTGACTCATGGGATGGGTGATTCATCTATAAGGGAAGACATATAAATGTCTAAAAATTAATTGCTAGTTATGAATTGTCCAATTTGTCTAAAAGAACTCATTGAATGAAATGTGCTTATAAATCAAAGTTCTAAGTGGAGGCAGGGTACAAGTACAAAGAATTCAAGGGGAACAATTATAAAGTTTATTCCTTCAAGTGACAAAAATAAATATAACATTCCCTTGGGAGAAGACTGGTCCTAAGAGGATAGAACAAAGCCATGTATTTGAGGTCTATAGAGAGAGATAACCAGTGGATTGCATAAGCCTTATATATATGTACAAGAATCTTGGATTACATTTTCTCTCTCTCATGCATGTGTAGAAGGCTATATATGATGAAAAAAAATGGGGGATAGTTCTTTGAAAGAGAAGAAGTTGTGATGTGTTGAATTTTTGCAACTTTGGCAAGTCATTCTCCACAAGGAAGTACAAGAAGACCCATCTGACCATTAAAGAAGCCCCAGGAAGAAATTGAAGACCCAAGAAGAGAAGCCATCCGCACCAGTAAAATACATAAAAGAATAAAGTAAATTTGAAGACCTAGAATGAGAAGTCAGTCCCACAGGAAAAGACATGGATCTGGATTAGTATAAATATAGGTTGTAACATTTCATTTGGATACACAAACAATTATCCTTCTATAGTGTGCACTATCCAGTTGCATCTTTCTAGTTGTAGTTCTTGGTCTACTTACTTATGTGCTATGTTGGAGAGGCGCTAGGCTTGGAGGATCTTTCTCTTGGTTATTCTTGGTCATATTATTGAGGCACTAGCTCTTCGAGGTGCTAGACTTAGGGATGACTCTTCTCTATATGGTATCCTGATCTGGTGATGGTGATGTACTGGTAATATCTTGTACTGAATTATTCTATAAGAAAGGTTGTTAGGTTTTCTCCCAAAGTTGGGTTTCCTAGGATAAACTCTTGTGTTCTTGTGTCTACTATGCATGGTTCATATTTCTAGATCTTGTTATTTCCGCATTGTTATAGTTGATATTTTCAATGTATAGTTATTCTATGATAACTGTGGTATGAAAGTGAATCTTATTTTGAAATCATAAGGAAATAACTATCAATATCTGGGAATAAAAAAAACACGGTATCAGAGCTTTGTTGAAATATTTCCACGCACATTTTTTTCTGTTAAGACCTAAACTTGTCAAGATCGTTGAAAAATTATTGAAAAGTAGTTGGATCTAACTCCACCATTGATCAAGTCACCTTAATACAACAAATTTTGCACCTCTCAGAATACAATTTGGTGAAAGTTGAAATTTCACCCTAAAACTCACTATGACAGTTGCAACAACATTTTGTAAGGCTCACTGAGAAAATTATTGGGCTGAGTTGGGAATAATTTTAGCATAGACCAACTCAACTTTCCCTAGTGCACCTACTGCACTTCTCAAACTGACAATCCATCAAAGTTAAAATTTTAGGTTTTTCAGGCATATTGACATTTTCTTGACATTGAATCTTCTTATTCAGATTTCTGACTTCTTCTTGTTGAGATGATGTATGGATCAAAATAAAATATGGATGGTGCTAAAAATTTCATAGGTATGCACTTGTATATCATGAGGGTTTTTGCAAGAAATGTACACTTGGAAAAATGGCATTTGTCCATGTAGTGACAAAAGGTACAAAGGGATCTTCGATCTAGTGCACTCAAAGGAAGTAGTGGTGATGTATCCTACAATATATGACAACTTGAAATCAAATGGGACAATAGCAGGAATACTCCAACTTTGCATATTGGGTTTGATATTTTATATTGTTGCATCCTAAGTGAATGTTGTAACTGGGACAACAACATTTAGAGGTTTATTACTGTAGAGTAATTTTTCTATCAAATTTTTATTAACACTTGAATATTGATGGTATGATGCTCATTATTTAAATTCTCATTGTTCAGTACTAATTATGAACTTATTTACAGGATGAAATTGATCTCTTTTAAGAGATATACTTGGTTGTTGTCTTTGTCCCAGGAAGGTTACCTTGTAAATTCCATGGAGGTTACCATGAAGATGTTCTTGTTTTGTTTCGGGAAGTTTACCGTGGAGGAATGATTGGTAACAACAATAAAAAAATGTTTTTCTTGTTCCATGCAGGTGCCATGTGATAGCTCCAAGAAAGAGCTATAATGACAGTTGTACTTTTTATTGTTCTTTTTCTAGGAAGGTCACAGGTAACAACTCTGAGAGGGATCTATAATGATGGTTGCAGAAGGAAACATATTAGATGGTCTCTAGTTTGAAACATGGAGCACACTATATATACATAGAGTTGTGTACATGACAGTATACATCCATGTATAGAAGCATAAGAGGACAATTTTAGAACCTTCTAGAAAGAAGGATACTTTTTTGGGATACAAAATGTCTCATATGGATATTGATGGTGAGGAGAAAAAGGATCTGAAGGATGACTGTACAAATCCCTCTAGTTCAAGACTATCAATAGAGCCAACAGGGCCAATGGCTATACCTAGAGATGTTACAATGATCAAGACGAGGACGACATGGCTTCATGATACTTTCTAAGATGTAGAGAGGCATGAAACTCCCACTGATGCTTTCAAGGAAAGAAAACAACCTCAAATCTTGTCGTGTTACATAGAGTCACAATTATGAGGAGGAGAAGGTGGATCCATTAGTGGTGATGTAGGTGGCACCACCAAGTACCAACTAAGGAGTCAACCCTTGGGATTTAGTAAGGAGTAGAAGCCTCCAAATACAATTCATTAGAGATTAGAATTCAGAGGAAGGCAACAGATGTAGAAGAGATTAGATGGCTCCAAAGATTTTACAGACTCATAGGGAGTCAAGTTCCATAGGGAGAATGAAAACTGAGAGAGATTCATTCTTTCATAGGGAGTTTCTCCTCAGATTCAAGTGGGAGAGAGACATGCTCCAGGATAGATATACATGCTTCATGAGTTGAGGAGGATTATAGGAGATGTGAGATATCCCAGGGGATACACTTGCTTCAGTAGACCTTGATACAGTGACAAAGGAGGAAACCAATCAAGAGGATTGGGATATGAATTTTTCCTAAGTTATAGAGGGAGTAGTCAATGAGGTATGCTAGAAAACATATCCCACTTCAATGATAGAAGGAGTTGGCCTTAGATTTCGAGGTGGAGGATCTTGGCTGAATGTATTATTTCTTGGGATTAGAGGTGTGACAGAGATCATATGAGATCTTCCTCAGTTAGGGGATACTGATGAGATTCGATATGATGGACTCCAAGTCCATGGTTACAACTATAGAGACAAATCTAAAGAAGTTGAGTGATCCTACTTCAGATTTAGATTTGGTGGATCCCACGATGTACATGAAGCTAATTGGATCCTTGATGTACTGGGTTAACACTAGGCCATATATTTGCTTTGCAGTAAGCACCTTGAGCCAGTTTATTGTAGATTCGAAACACTACCATTGGGATGCAAAAAATCATGTGTTGATGTACCTGCATAGTATAGTTGGATATGGCCTCATATATGTATCATGTGGTGAAGTGAAGCCACAGATATATACACATTCTGACTAGGCAGGGAGTGCATTAGATAGATTGGGCACCTTGGGGTGCTACTTCAGCTTGGGATTAGTTACGATTTCAAGAAAAAAAGTATCTATAGCACTCAGTACAACAAATATGGAGTATATCACAACCAATATCGCAAGTCCTGAAGCAGTGTGGCTTCATAATATTCTTGCAGGACTTCATCCTAGATATGGTGCAGAAGGGAGCAATGAAGGTCCAATACATATTCATAGATGAGTATATTGTAGATCATCCAAGACATGATACAAAATGGAGTAGTGAAGATTCATTATATAGAGATGAGCTTGGCATGATGCAAAATCTATCCCTCACTAAGAGGGAGTGTTGATGTTTTGGTTAGCATTGACAATAAATTATCTCGATATGGCCATGTGACTTGGATAAGGAGAATGGATCAGGTGTAGTATTTATCCTTGCTCATGTGACTTGACAAGGTCCGACAAAGACTCGAGGTGTTGATGCTTCTCCAGATGGAAGTACTGAGATGGAATTTTCCTCCGATGTCCATGCCGACTTGGATAAGGAAAATGAGAAACATTATCCATCAATGGCCATACTAAATTGTCTAAGGAGAATGGTACATTCTTCTTTGATGGAAATTATGACTTGGCTAAGAAGAATGGCCTGGGCGTAGTCATTATCCTTGATCATGGGACTTGATCAAGGAATGATGAAGAATCGAGGTACATATGCATCGAAAAAACATTCTCCTCCGATGGCCATGCTGAATTGGGTAAGGAGAATGATCTAGGGTGTTGATGTTCTCCATGTATTAGAATTGAGCAGACACTTTCCTCTAATGGCCATGCTGACTTGGCTAATGAGACTAGACCAGGGTGTTGATGTTCTCTGTGTATTAGCATCGAACATTCTTTTACGATGGCCATGCTGACTTGGCTAAGAAGAATGAACCAGGTGTGGTATCTATCCTTGATCATGTGACTTGACAAGGATAATTGGAGAACTTAGGTTCTATGTGGGAGAAGCATACATCAACTAGGTGCTACGTCGGAGAAGCATAAATGAATTGGGTGGATGCCAGAGAAGACTACTTCAATCATTCTCAAGGACAACCTTTCTATGATAGAAGAAATCCAAGTATGAATAATGTCTCCCTCGTTGATAGGGATTATTGAAGTTTTTCAACTTTGGGCAGTCATTCTCCACAAGGAAGTACAAGAAGACCCATCTCACCATTAAAGAGCCCTAGGAAGAAATTGAAGACCCATGAAGAGAGTTCAGCCCCACCAGTAAAAGACAAAAAATAATAAAGTAAATTTGAAGACCCAGAATGAGAAGTTGGCCCCAGTCATGTGCCCAGATCAATATAAATACAAGAGTGGATCATTTCATTTAAACAGTCAGACAACTCTCCTTCTGCAGTGCGCACAAGGCAGTTGCAGCTGCAGTTGTGGTAATTTCGCTATTTTTGTGTTTTTGGTATCTTGGTGAGTGCGCCACACTTGGAGAAGGCGCTAAGGTTGGGGGAAGGATATTCTTGGTTGTTCTAGGTCATGTTATTGAGGCGCTAGCTCTTGGAGATGCTAGCCTTGGGGAGGATCTTCTCTGTATGGTATATTGATTCGGTGATGGTGATGTACTGTTAATATCTTGGACTAAATTCTTCTATAAGAAAGGTTGTTGGGTTTTCTCCCAAGGTTGGGTTTCAAAAAATAATAAAGTAAATTTGAAGACCCAGAATGAGAAGTTGGCCCCACAGGAGAAGAAAAATGCCTGGATTAGTATAAGTATAGGTTGGATCATTTCATTTGGACATACAAACTATTCTCCTTCTACAGTGCGCACTAGCTAGTTGCTTCATGCTAGTTGCATCTTCCTAGTTGTAGTTCTTGGTCTACTTACTTATGCGTTATCTTGGAGAAGTGCTAGGCTTTGATGATATTTCTATTGGTTATTCTTGGTCATATTATTGAGGTGCTAGATATTGCAGGTGCTAGACCTGGGGAGGAATCTTCTTTGTATGATATCCTGATCTGGTGATGTACTGGTAATATCTTGGACTGAATTCTTATGTAATAAAGGTTGTTGGGTTTTTTCCTGAGGTTGGGTTTCCGAGGATAAACTCTTGTGTTATTGTGTTGTGTCATTGTGTCTAATGTGCATGGTTAATATTTCTGGATCTTGTTATTTCCAATGCATTGTTATAGTTGAGATTTGTAGTGTATAGTTATTCTATGATAATTGTGGTATGAAAGTGAATATTATTTTGAGATCATAAGGAAATATATATCAATATTTGAGAATCATAAAAATAAACAAGACAAACTCGCCTAGATTTCTCAGGGGAAAGAACTCAACCATGCTAAGAATTTGAGACTATGCAGAGGAGTTGAAGGAAGGATTAGAGTTGTTGAGGAGGAGACTATGCAGAGGAGTTGAAGGAAGGATTAGAGTTGTTGAGGAGATAATTGTTAATGGAAAAAATCTAGTGCATAAGCAAAGGCAATAAATTTGTCTCTATTAATGGTGGTGCAAAAATTACATGAATGGTAGAGCTCAGAGTGGTGAGGAGCTACAGGAATTCAAGGACACTCAACTACAACATAAAAATAAATAAAAATATGATGAAATAAATATGCATGGGAAAGAATATTGAAAGTGATGCATGATGCATATAATGAAAGATATAATGCATGTGCATGAGTAGGAATGATAAAAATTAAATGCTTGATGCATCTTGATATGAATTTGTGCATATGAATATGCCTAAATGTGCTTGTGGCATGCTGGTAGATTGAGAGTAGTCTGTTGTCATATATGAAATAATGTGATTATGATAATTGGGTATCACTAATGATGGATTGTGTATCCAGGGAAATTATTATAGCATGGATGAATATATTTATGATGTTGTTGCAATTGAAAGACATCGATATAAATAAAATGAGGATGATAAGATGATGATCAAGAGGTTAGTGGAGGGATCTTGCAATCTTATACAAAATATCAGTTGACCAGGTAGCATCAAGTAAATTAATAAGAGCCATGAAATTATGCATTCAGTTTCTTATGATACATAATCACTGAAAGGGAATGGAGTTAAGAATTCCCTGAGTCAAATTTTAATATTTGAATTTGGTATGTAAAGGCATAGGGCCTTGAGTATACACATTTAATTAGTGTTGGAATGCATTTATATAGAAATTTGATTTCATATTATGTTATATTGGTTATGAGATCATAACCAAGTCAAGTCAAGAGA
>CBVK0102395205.1:484-26676 GCA_900067695.1 Picea abies
GAGTGTTCCTGCTGAGTTTTCCCCTCCTGGTCTGGGATTGGAGGGAGAAAGTCTTGTCACTCCCCTCTCCTCTGAAGTTGTTCCTTGGCATAGACCTGGAACTACATAAGATTTCCTCACTCCTGCACAAAGAAAAGCACCTGCTGACTTGAGCTCATTAGCCTTCTCCCTGAATCCTCTCTTGTTTCCCACTCCACTTCGAGACTCATTCCCAGTAGCCCCTTCACAAACTCCTTCCCCTCCAAGTTCTCCTCCACCTAATATCCCTATGGCTGGTGCTAATCCCCCTCCGAATAGAATGGATGCCATAGTCACTGCTAGATATGCTCCTTTAATCCTACCCCATCCTATGAATCCTCTCCCTGCTGGAGACTATTTGAAATACATGCCCAAGTTCGCGGGAGAAGGAGACATAATTGCAGAAGAGCACTTGGCTGCCTTCTACAGTTATGCAGACAACCTAAACATTGAAAATGAAGATGTCTGGATGAGAGTCTTCGTCCAGAGCCTGGATGGCGAAGTTAGGAAATGGTTTAGAGGATTGGCCCCCAGATCTATTGTTGGAATTGAAGCCCTGGATAGTGTTTTCCTGAGGCAGTGGGGAGACAGGAAGGATTATATGTATTACATGACAGAGTTTGGGGCTCTGAAGAAAATGGAAGGAGAGTCTATCTCTGACTTCTCCAAAAGATTCAATAAAATGTATAATAAGATTCCTGCATAGATAAAACCCTCAGAAGCCTCTGCTTAAATTTCCTTTGCTGGTGCTTTTGACCCGGATTTCTATCTTTTATTGAGAGAAAGAAGAGCCACCTCCTTGGCTCAAATGCAAAACGTGGTTGTAGAGGTGGAATCCAATATATTGGCAGCTGACAGACTGAGGAACAAGGCCGACGCAGATAGAAGAAAGGGAACATCCGAAGCCTCGACTTCTGGCACATTGGTGCCCCACCCTCAGGTGGACGAATTGACCAGGATGATGAAGTCTCTGTCTGCAGAGATGGAGAGAATGAGGGTGGAAGGGAGGCAAATATACAAAGGTCCCCAAAACGTCGAAAAGGGAGGAGGTTTCAGAAGACCAAATAATTTTGCTCCCCCGAATGTACAAAAAGAAAGGGGAAGAGACAGGGACGACTAAAGAATTCAGGCTCCCTTTCAGAACAATTTTTTGGCCGATGAAGAAGAAGGGGAAACGGACGAGCCTGAGCCTAAAATCCATTGCTTAGAAGTCACTCCTCCTTTCCCCCATCTAACTCAATCAGCATACGAGGAGTCTCTCATGAACAGTCAGCTAAATGAATTGAGCAAAGGAGACAAGGCTAGTGGTGGTCGAGGCAGGTATAACCTGAGGTCTGACAAAAAGACAACATTACATGATGTTCCTGAGCAGTCCACTAGAACAGAGAAATCTGCTAATGAAGTAGCAGACGCTCACAGAGGTAAGAAGGCTCAACCCCTCTCTCCCATTGTTCACAATTATGTTCCTGAAATAAGAGAAATTCCAAAGCTTACATCTTCTTTTAATTTCGAGCATGAGATTCAAAAGATCAGAATCCCTGTGCCCCTCACCGAGCTAATCAAACATGAAGAATTCAAAAAACGCTTCTCTGAGCTTTTGAAATCTGAAGCCTCATGCCCTCCCTCAGACTTCATAAACCTCCAAGATGAAAGGCCAACAGTTGTCCCAGGCCCCATGGTAGAAGACATAGATGATTCATCCCCTCCCTTCTACACCTCCCTGAACATACATGACAAAGTGCTGCACAACTGCTTGATGGATTCAGGGGCTTCTCACAACCTCATGCCCAAAACTGTCATGGAAGAATTAGGACTGGAAGTCACCCGAGCCTATCATGACCTCTATTCTTTTGACTCCAGGAGAGTTCAGTGTCTTGGAGTCATTAAAGACCTGGTTGTGACCTTGTTTCAACTGCCCATGAAAAGTGTGGTTATGGACATTGTAGTGGTCGATGTCCCCCCTAAGTTTGGTATGTTGTTGTCAAGGTCCTGGATTAAAAGACTAGGGGGAACCTTGCAGATGGACCTCACATATGCCACTATCCCAGTGTTCGGAGGAGAGCATAAGAGACTATACAGGGAAGCCCAACTGGCCTACATAATCAGTGATGAAGCCAACCCTACCAATCATCCCATCTTTGCCTTGGACATTGATTTGGGCTCCAATTTGCTACAACTCACTCATGCCCCCGAGCCTCCTCTCAAACTCAGAAAGCAGCCCATTGTTTCCCCTGAAGTTCCTCCCTCCATCACCCCAATCTGGAAAATGTTTTTTGATGGAGCCTGTTCCCGAGAAGGCGCTGGAGCTGGGGTGGTTTTTGTGTCACCGGCTCAAGAGACCATATCCCTGTCATATAAGCTGGAATTTGACACCACCAACAACGTGGCAGAGTATGAAGCTCTTGTTCTGGGATTAAGAGCTGCAAAGGAAATGGGAATTAAGGAGATGGTTGTGTTTGGAGATGAAGAATTGATCATCCAGCAGGTAAAAAATGTTTATCAGGCTAAGCATCCTCGTCTTAGGAATTACAGGAACGAGGTATGGGACCTAGTGGATAATTTCTTCTTGGCTTTTAACATTTCTTTCATTCCAAGGGAGGAAAATGCTTCAGCCGACTTTTTGGCTATCACAGCTAGTTTGCTTGAGGTTCCCACACTGCCCACTGTCAGATCCGAGGTTGAAATAAAATATAGACCCTCTGTACCGGACAATGTCAAACATTGGAAGGTATTTGAAGATGATCAGGAGATCGAAAAATTTCTTCAATCCGTTGATGACTTTTCTGTGTTGCACATAGATGAGGATCCTGACATTGAAGGAGAACCTGACCATCACCCTGGGGAGTTTTTGAATAAAATTGCTAACCACCAGATTATTCAGCTACCAAGCAATCACATACCGAAAGGACTAATCCCATTAGAAAGGTTGTTCGATGGGAATGATGTGGCAGTAAAGGGTAGAGTTTCAGGTGATGAGGCTGACACAGCTGAGTGCAACATAGGCACACCAGAGGAGCCTAAGTTTGTCAAATTGTCAAGGAGTTTGACCGAGGAGCAGAGGACCGAATATACTGAGTTGCTGAGGGAGTTTGCCGATGTGTTCGCGTGGACCTACGAAGACCTCAAAACATACGACACATCAGTCATTGAGCACAAGATCCCACTGAAAGAAGAGGCTAGGCCATTCAAGCAGAAGCTGAGACAGATAAATCCCATGCTGCTACCTGTCATGGAGAAAGAAGTGAAGAAGCTGCTAGATGCCCAAATCATTGTCCCCTTGAGATATTCCGACTGGGTGGCCAATTTGGTCCCAGTAAGGAAGAAAAGTGGCGAAATCAGACTCTGTGTTGATTTCAGAAACCTGAACAGGAGCTCAAGGAAAGATAATTATCCCCTGCCCAACATGGAGCACATATTGCAGAAGGTCACCAGTGCTTCCAGAATATCCATGATTGATGGTTTCTCTGGATACAATAAGATATCACTCATGCCTGAGGACCGAGAAAAGACAGCCTTCACCACTCCTTGGGGCACATTCATGTATGCCAAAATGCCTTTTGGGTTGATGAATGCAGGAGCCACATTCCAGCGAGCCATGGACATAACCTTCATCGGGGAAAAAGATAAGTTTGTGGTGATTTACCTAGATGACATAACAGTCTTCTCCAAGACTGATAAGGAGCACTGCTGCCACTTGAAGAAGGTTTTCCGGAAGTGTCGGAGGTATGGCCTATCTTTAAACCCCAAGAAATCATTGTTTGCTATGCACGAGGGAAAGCTATTAGGCCATATAGTATCAGCAGAGGGGGCGAGAATTGATCCCAGGAGGGTGGAAGCAATTCAGACCCTGTCACTTCCCAGGTCTAAGAAAGAGGTTCATGCATTTTTGGGGAAGATTAATTTTCTGAGGAGATTCGTCTCAAATTTTGTCGAACTGGTAAAACACATCACAATCATGCTCAGAAAGGGAAATGAAGTAAAATGGACCACTGAACCCAGGGAATCTTTTGTCCAAATAAAGAGGGCGTTGACTGAGGCACATGTGCTAATCAGTCTCGATTATTCCAAAGATTTTCTGATATTTTCTTTTGCTTCCTGTGATACAGTAGCAGCAGTTTTGTTGCAGAAAAATGATCAAGGGCAAGAGCAGCCTATTGCTTTCTACAGCAAGGCATTGAGAGATGCAGAACTCCGGTACGAGATCATGGAGAAGCAGGCTTATGCCCTGGTGAAGGCTCTTAAAGCTTTCAGAGTCTATGTCTTGCACTCAAAAATCACTGCATATCACTGCATATGTCCCTTCGGCCTCTGTAAAGGACATTCTTATACAGCCTGACATAGACGGGAGGAGAAGTAAATGGATCGCCAAGATCCTAGAATTTGATCTGGAGATTAAGCCCACCAAGTTGATAAAGGGGCAGGGTCTGGCCAAGTTGCTAGCTGATTCCAACTGCAAGGCCTTGGGAATTAACTTCATCAATGAGCAAGCTGAGCCATCCAACAAGCATTTCCAGGGTGCCCTATCACTAGCATCATGCCCCTGGTACAAGGATATCTTGTACTTTCTGCAAGAATTAAAGCCCCCTGATGGATTGGGAAAAAATAAGGCCAGGGCCTTAAAGCTCAAAGCGGTCAGATATTGCCTCATTGACCAAGCCTTGTATTGGAAAGACCCTCTGGGGATATTGCTAAGGTGTCTGGACCCGCAGCAAGCCCAGAAGGTTATGTTTGATTTCCATAGCGGTCTCTGCGGAGGTCATCATTTTTGGAAGACCACAGCTCACAAGATCCTCCGAGCTGGGTATTACTGGCGCACCCTATTTCCTGATGTCTGCAGAGAAATCAGAGCTTGCATCAAATGCTAGAAGTTCTCAGGAAAGCAACAACTCAAATCTTTGCCATTAAAGCCTATAGTAGTTTCAGCACCCTTTCAGCAGTGGGGGTTGGACTTTGTCGGAGAAATTCATCCTCCCTCAAGTGGCCAACACAGATGGATTCTGACTGCAACCAACTATTTCACCAAATGGATAGAAGTTGTCCCTACCAGAAGCACTTCTCACAAAGTGATTATCAGCTTCCTGGAAGATATCATAGCTAGATTTGGCTGCCCTAGCAAAATTGTCACTGACAATGCCTCCCCATTTCGGTCTGAGCCTCTGGTCAAGTTCTGTGAACAGTTCGAGATTTCACTGATTCACTCTACTCCCTATTATCCTCAAGGAAACGGACTGGCAGAGTCCTCCAATAAAAGTCTGATCAAGCTCATTAAGAAACTACTGGAGGACAATAAAAGGGCTTGGGACTCAAAGCTCAAATTTGCTCTTTGGGCTGATCGGGTGACAACCAAGAAATCCCTGGGCATCTCACCTTTCCAACTTGTTTATGGAATAGAAGTCATTTTCCCCACTCAGCTCGCCTTATCTGTGGCGAATTTCCTCCATGTGGTCAGAAGGATTCATCAGATGGTGGAAGTGCAGCAGATCAGAGAACAGGTCGTGAACAGGGCCTACAATCATCAGCAGAAGATCAAGCAGGCTTTTGACAGGAAGAGCAAAAGAAAGAATTCGAGCAGGGTGATCTGGTGCTCAAATGGGATGCACCCAGGCAGGAAAAGGGCAAACATAGTAAATTTGATGCCCTCTGGTTCGGGCCTTTCAAGATCCTTGAAGTATTTTCAAACAACACTTACAGGTTGCAGGATCTGGAAGGCAAAGAAGTTTTCAATGGCCCAGTAAATGGGCATTTCTTAAAAAAATGTTTTCTGTGAGCCACAGTCGGCTCTTTTTGTTTTGTTTTGTAAATATTGTTTTTGTTTTCAGCCTAATAAATGACTCCATAGCCCAACAACAAAGGCACTGAATCTGCAAAAGAGTTCTTAGAGCATCACAGGGACGACTTCTTAGAGCATCACAGGGACGACTCTATCCCCCATGGAGCCAAATGTTAGCGATATTTCTTGTAAGGGGGTTAGAATGCAAAGGAATGTGTTAAAACCCACTTGTCCTAAGTTTGGAATGCTTACGCACCTGTGGTAAGCTACAAGCAAGTTTGGGCGGCCAAAATTTGTGCACCCGGATCAACGGTGCATATAGGATTCCGCGCCCCCCCCGCCCCCCCCTGCCTTTCTACCTTTAAGCGGAGGGGGGGGGTCCGGAATCGAAGGCGCATCTCTTCGACGGTCCTGATCGGAGTGCCCGAATCAAGATCGGAGTGCCCGAATCAATGACACTCAAGGCTATTCTGAACCACCCCTACCTTTCTACCTTTAAGCCAAGGGGGGAGGGGGTCCAGAATCGGACGCGCAGCTTCCCAACGGCCGAGATCCAAGCGCCCGGATCAACGACGCTTGCGTGATCCCATCCTCCTCAGCTGCTCTAGGTTTAACCAACATGGGCCCTTCCCCCGTTATGTCATCTTCTGGAGCCACCCTTTCCCCTGCTGCCGTGTGTCATCTGTCCTTCTCCACCCTTTAGTCCATGTGGTCCTTTCCCCATCTCATCATCCACTCACCACCTGCCATGTGTCCGGCTCCCCTCCACGTCAGCCTCCCACTAAAATGCGCCCATCACATCTCCTCTCCTGCCTCTTCCGCTTATCTCCTTTTGCCATGTGTCTCCCATATAACCTCTCTCGCCCCCTCATCTCTTCATGCCTCGCCCTCATAGCTTTGGCGCCACTATTCCCTTCGTGCGCCCCATTCTTCGCGCTGGCCTCCATGTCTATTCATCAGGTCATTCAGCTAATCCAGGTGGCAGCGCGAAGGGCCGTCCACGTCCTCGAGGTGCCGAGTTGGCCAGACCATCCTTAATCCCAAGGAAGCAGTTATTGAAGCGGTTGGTGGTGGTTAGACATCGTCTACGCCATAATGGGAAAGTCCGACGACGAATTAAAGGCACGTCGATTCGCCCACGGAGCTGTCAGAAGTTCGATTGCGTCCGCCGTTGGTGCATGATTATTCAAAGATTGCAGGCGCAGATTGTGAGAAACCATGCAGACGCAATGTGTTTAATGCGACGTCTCGGTTTTGTTGCTGTTGTTGTTTTGAGTATATGTAGGCGTTTTCGCCATTTTTTGTATCTATTCGCCATTTTTTGTATCTATCGATGGTAGAGCGAAGCTCCCAACTGTAAAGTTTCAATGACCATTCTGGTTTCCTGGTTATGCATCTGTGTTTGAGATTTCTTGTTTTATGACAAACAGTTTTCCTTTTCCATCTATGTTTCGTCTCATGCCAGAGAGTTCATGATCGAATGCTTCGTATGAATTAGCACAGTTATGTTATGATAAATGATTTATTGTTGCATTATTGTTTTCTCTGGTTTCCTGCATTTGGGTGTAAGAAGATCTTGCCTTCAGATGCCTGCTCTCACAGTCTGTTAGAAACCTGAGGCTTACAACAGACTCCTGCACTTTTCTTATACAAGTCCTCCAACTGCTCACCCTTATTACAACTCACTGTTTGAAGTTTATCTAAGACCTCACTTGCCCATGCATGCCTGGCCTAGTTTCGGAGTTGAGATGATATTGTTTTGAGTTTCCTTCCGTTTGATCACCCCTTTTAAAACCAATCGTGACATTAAACTAATGGGTGTTAGGCTCATCTCCTGCAAGCAATCCAGGAGTGACTTCTGACGCTAACACTATGCCAAAGCTTATCTCTAGGGACTATGTCAAAAGCTTTTTTGAAATCGACAAAGCAACAAAAGGCTTCCTCTTTTTTCTCCCACACTTTTTCAATGATGTGCCTTAGAGTTATATCGTGGTCAATTGTTGAGTGTTTAGGTCTTAAACCTGCTTTCCCTTTAGCACGCTTACCCCCTTCTTTCGCCCACTTGTTGATTCTATTTTCTAGCATACTTCCAAATAACTTCGCAAACAAGGGGTTTATCATTATGGTCCTATAGTTGGAGGGATTGTTGACATCTCCACTCTTGAAAAGTGGTATTGCTAGGCTCGTTGCCCAATCTGTAGGGAATCCCTGTTGAATGATGTTGCTGAAAATTTTCATAATGTGAGGTGCAAGAGTTTTTGAACCCCACTTTAGATATTCTGCCTAGAGTTCAACTAAATCTTTTGCTTTTCCAACACCCAACTTTCTGATGCCTGCCTCGATTTCTTGCACGATGAAGAGCTTAGTAGTAGTGTTGACCAAGGGAGGGGGGTCCACCGTAGGATCTTGCTCATAAAATTGCTTTGCATACTCGAACCATTGATAAATTGTGATATTATTTTCAGTTTGTTTCTTTCTCGTTTGAAGTTCCTTCCAAAATAACTTGGGGTTATTTTTCCCCAAGAGGATTAGTTCCTCCCTCCTTGAGATCATGAAATCCACTTTTTTCTTTCTTACAATTTGCTTGTAAGCTTTTATGTATATTTCTTTCTGGCTTGACGCTTTCAAAGTTTTCCTTGTTGTTTTGCATTCCTCATCAAACCAAACATTAACCGGAAAACAATTTGTTATAGATTTCCTATTTTTTGCTCTTTTGCATTATGTAAGTGCGCTTTGGATTAAATTTGTTAGCTCATGGCTATGAAGGCCCTAGGATGGAATTTTCTCCTTGTTAAACAACCTCTTTAGCGCTATCTTGAAGGTGTTACAGTTTTTTTGAGTCAACGAAATCCTTCCCTTTGAAGGAGGTTGTTGAATGTGTTGATTTTTAGTCCCATGTTGTTGTTGTTCAACCCAAGTTAGACTTAAATAGATCGGTTTATGATCATATTTCAACTCCCACAGTTGTTCACCAATCAAAACTTCCTCCATTTTTTCACACAAGCCATGTGAGCAGATTGCATAGTCTACTACACTTGCTCCATTGTAAGTATTGCAGGTGACATTGCTAGAATTCACCCATTTAGCCAACCCATTACAAATGACTAAGTCAAATGCCCCACATAAAGTAAACAGTTGTTCCCCAAAAAAGTTGTATCTTTTGTTGTCCTCTAAAACTCTTGTCCACTGATGATTTCTCTCTTTTGTAAGCCAAATGGGGTTATAGTCTTCCTTACAACGAAGAATACTAGCTTGTTCACATGTTGTCCTAGCATTGAAATCACCCACTATAAGGACTTCACTTAGTTGAGAGTACGTTGCAATATTGTTTTTTAAGGTTGCAAAGGGGTCTTTGTGGTCAACCCCCCTACTTTTGTAAGTTTTTGAAACTTGTGGAGCAAAATAACATGTTGTAATCCTGATGATGTTACCATTTTCTGATATGTTAAACCAAATGAATTGTTTATTTGAGTCTTCTCTTTCTAACTGAATGAGATGACCTTTTTTTTTCTTCGCTAAGACCATGATACCCCCGTGTCCTTTACCATTCTCAGTTGCTTTGTTCCACACTGCCAACTTCACATACTCTTCAAAAGAGGTGTCTTGCACCCTTCATGCTCATGTGTTTCCAATAGACAAATTATGTCCCTATCTTCCGCGATAGGTCCTAACCCAGGTCCCCGCCTCTAAGGATAACCTCTGCAATTCCAACAAACTAATCTTAAGGAAACCTGGGAATAATTTGATTGTTATTTGTTTTGGTCTACAAGACTCAAAGTTGAGTCCTCACCCCTATTTGTCCATTCTGGCCTTGTTGCATATTTTCCTACTAATGAAATTGTTGTCTCTTCTTGTCTACCAACTTGTTGTCCTGTTTTAGAACGAGGACCGAAAAAGGCAATAACAGCTTTTCCTTTGAACAACCATGCCATTTTGCCATCATCCCTTGTTGCCCTAAACTTTGACAACTCTTCCCTTCTTTCCTCTTGTTGTCTAATAGTTAAATCTTCGTCTAGAAAAAAGCGAGAGCCTCTCAAGAGTTGCTTCTTGCCTAGGAGAGTTTGCTTGTCACGTATGATTGACATGATGACTTTTATGGGCCTAGCTCTCTCGCCACTAGGCTTACCCACTCTCCATGCTTGGCAAATTTGGCCTTGCCAAAGCAACTTGTCCTTCAAAAATTCACTTGTAAGATCGAGAGTACACTCATTTTTTCCATACTCTCTCACACCTTTGATAATTATGTTTGTTGCTCTACCTTGTCTTTCCTTGTTTTCTCTACCTTGCATGTCGCCCCCCTGGTTGTGTGTTTCTTTTTCCATATAAGCAGGATTGCTAATGACTTGTGCCCAAGTTTTGGAATTTTTTGTAAAATCTTTTTTCTCTTCATCCCTTGCTTTCACTCCATGGGTGTATGCGTGTCCACATGTTTTCCCTTCAGCTTTGTGTGTTTTAGAGTTCATCCCCTCTCTAATTTCCACCGCGGAATCTTCCATGATTTGCTCGGCATCCTTCAAGACTTGCCATTCAGACTTTAATGTTATTAAAGTTTTACTTCTAGAGTATTGAAATTCGATATAGGGTATTGTTCTATTGAAATGAAATATGATAATGTCTCCCTATTGGTTAAGCTAGACTTTTCTGCTAGTCCACACAATAATCAAATCCTTAGCATACAAAAGAAAAATATTTTCAAAGGCAAAATCCTCATAAATTGGGAAAATTGGAAAAGGTTTAATGTTGCAATAGTTCTAGCTTATAAAGTACACTAGAGCAGATATGACAACCAATGAGATGAGTGGTCATGTTCATAGTAGTTTGTTGATCCCAACAATCCACAAGGCCTTAAGTGCATGTAAAAGGTCTCATCCTAAGAAGAGGGCTACAAGTACCTTTCCAACAAATCTATGGTATGATGAAGAATGCAAGGTAGCCAAGAGATCTCTAAAAGAGAGAAATTTGAGCATAGAAAACAAGAAGAAATATGAAAGATTAGTATACTAAAAAAAAGAAGAGTGTGTAAATGTAAGAAGAGAGGAGTTAATCTTTCTTGGAAAACACAACCCCAAAGGATTTTGGAGAGAACCACAACAAAGGAGAAAACAAACTAAAAACAATATTATAGATGTCCAATGGTTAGAATATGCAAGACTCCTTTATGAGCGGGTACACGAGAAAGATACTCCTCCCATAGTGAAAACATCAGTGGAACTAATCACAATGGGTGATATCAAGCAAGGAATAAAGAAGTTAGCAAGCGGCAAAGTGGAGGACATAGACGGGCTTCAAGTTGAATTTTTAAAGTGGGGGGTTGAGCTCCTTGAACCTCACATAAAAGGAATTTTCAATAGGGTCATCCAGGACGTATTTCTGAAAGAATGGACCACCAGTGTAGTCATTCCTCTCTTTAAGAATGGAGATATCAATAACCCTTCCAACTACCGCACTATTATGGTCAACCCCCTCATGGGCAATCTTTTTGGGAGCATGATAGAGCGAAGAATCAACAATTGGGAAGAAGATGAGAGAAAAAGGGCAAAAGGGCAGGCGGGTTTTGGACCTAAGCATTCTACCATTGATCATTGTGTCACCCTTAGACATTTGATAGAGAAAATCTGGGACAAATAAGGTGAGACAACGTATTGTTGTTTTGTGGACTTTAAGAAATCCTTTGACACAGTGCCTAGAGACAAACTATGGAACATAATGGAAGAGTTGGGTATCCCAAATAGACATAGAGCGACAATTCATAGAATTAATGAGAAGGTTAGAGCTAAAATCAGAACAAGTGAAGGAATGTTTGAATGTTTTGGTAGTGATATTGGTGTTAAACAGGGATGTCCTCTATCTCCCACTTTGTTTGGTTTATATATTGATAAGTTGGAAGCCTGGTTGAGAAGGACGGATGGAGAGGGTGTCCATCTAGCAAGGTATGTGGTGAAGCTACTTTTATATGCGGACGATCTTATTCTAATTTCAAAAATAGTGCATGGATTAAAAGAACATATAAAGGCCTTAAAGCACTTTTGTCAGCAGGTAGGGATGCAAGTGAACATTACCAAGACCAAAATCATGATCTTTTCTTTAAATAGAAAAGAAAAACTATTCACCTTTCTTATTGAAGGCAATCCATTGGAGATTGTGAAAGAATACAAATATCTTGGGATTGACTTCCACTATAAGCTTAGTTGGGATACTTGTAGGGCGAAAAGGATACAAGGAGGGTGGACAACCTCATACTTACTCCAAAATAGGTGCAAAAAAGTGGAACTTTGGGATTGGAAAACAAAAAAAACCCTATTTGGTTTGTTGGTTACGTCAATTGTTCTCTATGGTTGTGAAATATGGGGAAGCAACATGTCAACTTGCAGATGGAGATAACTATAAAGAATTCAAAAGCAATTAATTACTAGCAATCTCAAAGTTAAAGCCATAGTCCCATATCAAATTTTTGTAGCTAAAACAAGTACTTTTCCGTTAGAGGTGACAACGATAACCAAATTAATAAACTATTTAAAGAAGGTGGAAAACATGGATAACCAACACTGGCCCAAGTTAGCTATGGAGAAGGAGTTAGACGGTAGGAAGAAAACTTGGAAGAAACGTGGTTGAGTAAGTGGAATATCAAGTTGCATGAATGTCCTAGCACCAAGGAAGAAATAAAAAAGTTCATGAATGAAAAGTTTAGGACTGCCATGTGGACCAATCACAATGGGCGTAAAAAAGAATACTGCATCAAGGAGTTTAACCCAAATTGTGATCATAGCGTTGCACAACTGAGGATGGGTTCACATCACCTTAGATGTGAGACCGACAGGTGGAGAGTACCCAAGGAAGTTTGGGAGGAAAGAACTTGCATATTCTGCAATAAGGGTGTGGTGGAGACGGAGTGGCACTTTGTGATGGAATGTGCAGCCTACGAGGATATTCGTAGTCAGTCTGAAAACAACTTAAAGGTCGACAACATGCACCAACTATTTGACGGGGATAAGATTAACCAGATTGCTAGTCTTCTAGTCAAGATTCACAACAGAGGATCTGATATTGAAAAGAGTGGGAAGATGAGTTAGGGTTGTTATTCTCTTGCTCCCTTAGGTTGTTCAACCTTGTGTACATCATTAAAATCAATCAATGATCCAGTCAAATTGTAGTGGGAAGTTGAATGTAGGATCATTTTCAACTAGAGATCGAGGGTGTGCAATGCTCTACTCAAGAAGTGGAATATGTGGGGAGTAATTCAATATTAAAAACTGGTTACAAATTAAGTTTGAATGCATTGTTGTTGCATTGTTAGATGATGGTATGTGGATGGTATTGCATTGATCATAGTTTTTACTTTAGACCTTTGGAACCTTATTTTTATAAATATGAATTCATACCTTGCCTCCACTAGAGAAGTTGTGTCAGATGTGACTTTTATGATGGTAATATTTGTATTTCGTTTTATGTCTATTGCAAGACACAATCTACTTGTTGTCAAACATTTTGAATTTGCTTGATGAAGCACATTGATCAACTTCTTTCTAGAACAATACATATGTAATTATAGTTGGTGACACTAGAGAAGCCATGTCAATGGAAATAACATGTTGAAAGCTTAATCAGAGTTCAATATAACGTGCTGAGTAGAATTGTGTTGAGTGATGTTTTATATGTGTTAAATGAACACAATATTTCCATCCTATGTCTGGGGGTGGTAATGATTATACATGCCCAATGCATGAGCAATAATTATGTTCCCATCATGGGTTTCTTACCTTGTGTTTAGCATGTTCTACAATGATTACTAAATGTTAGAGATGAAACAAGGAACTTTTTTTCAGTTATAATAGATGCAGATAACTCAAACTCAACCTAGAGATGCACAAAGGATGATTTCATTATGTCTACACTAAGTCAACCTTTTTGCAAGGCAATGTGATTGCTATCTTTGAGAATGATTAGCGACCACAAAGACCACGTCATGGTTTTGACACTTTTTTGGAAGTGTAATTAGAATATCTATGAAGATAGACTTCCATGAGGATAAAGGAATGGGTAGATGCATGTATAGACCTTGCATCTTGTTGGTCAACTTAGAAATGGCATAAGCAACCAAATCCTCAAAGTGTTTACGTGGAGATGAAACCAATTAAAATACTCTTTCAACATTCTTGGGGTTTTGTGGACATTGAAACAACGCGTTGACTTGGATAGTGACCCACTTCTTTAATAAGGAAGGAACCATATCGCTCCTTTGTCAATTCATTGGGACTCAACCCCTCCCTTCAGTCAATCGACTTCCTCCTCCCAAAATATATCAAGAATTCACTGCTAAGAAGGCAAGATCGGGTGGAAAGGCCAGGGAGGGTTGGGAAGGCAAGGGAAAGAGTTGATGACCTGCCTAATATTCAAAGAGAGTAAGTTTATGGCCAAGAGCATAGACATAAGAGCAACAATAACTTTGGAGTGCATTGATTCCCTATCAAATATTTATCTCTCAGAAAAATAGACACTCTGAATTGAAGGAATTTATATCAAATTTCTATTGTCATGAATAATCATCGTATCATGAAGAACATAATGGAGATACAAATCAAAAAGAGGTTGATCTACTCCTTCCCGGGATATGAATAGATCATCTAAAAATCACAAGGATTGGAAAGTATTAGTACTTGAGTGCTACTCTGTTATCTCTTATTTTAAGACCCCACCAGGGGGATACAAAGTATTAAGGTTTTGATTCTAAGGCCCTAGTTAATATCTCTGCGGGCCAATGCCAAAGAAACAAGTGTGTAGTAAACAACTAAGTAGATGGAGGTTTGACTTTCCTTCCCTATACATACTCTTATATATATAATTATGTTGTGGATAAGGGGGTGACCGCGTACAAGTGGTAAGAGTGGTTCATGAAGGGAATCATTTCATAATCAATTGTAACATGTCATTGTGCATGTTATAATAAATAGTTGTCATGTTGACCCCAAGGCCCTTACATGTTACAGAAGGCATTGCAATACCATTCTAGGATCAATTATTCTATCTTTCTAAAGGATTTGATTTCAATGATGCAAGTAAACGAATAAATATTTATATAGCTATAAATTAATGTGATCTAGATTTGATTTAGAATTAAATAGAAGACAGCAATAATACATGAAAATATATAATAAAAAAATAAACTCAAAGATATAATGAGCCAAATTATATTACTCAAAGAATGGTAAAAAACATTGTACATGTACAATGGCTAGAAGGTGGCAACTATCTCTGAGAAGAGATGTGTTTACTACACTCAATCTCAAAAAACCCATACCTAGAGGTAAAAACTACATTTATTATAATGTCAAAAATCTACAAGGTGAGAACCCTAACATACAAAAAACCTAACCCTTATAATTGAGGTGGCGAAAGAAGGTAGGCCTTGAGGAGCCTAGTTGGAATGTCAACCTCCCAAGACCATAACTTTAGCATACAAACATTGTTTAGGGCATTATTTAGGCAGTTGGAAAGTTTTTGTGGGTCCAACCCTTCAAAATGCCAAAAATGCATGGGAAGGACCTAAAAATGAAGTAAAAGTTAGGACTTGCAAATTGAAAATTTCCAACATTGTTTTTGAGAAATTGACATATTTTGAGAAGCTTTTATGTTGACTCTTGTGGCATGGATTTGCCATCCCATCTTAGGAAGCAATGGTCCCCATTGTATCAAGCTCCTATCTCAAATGGGAAAACTTCCACTGGATCAAGTTCCCAATGAACCACTTGCTATGGTGAAAAAGTCGTTGTGTTTTGAAAACCCAATAGAGCTATATATTTTGTTGGTGGGTGCTTATCATTTTGGTGTCCATGATCTTATTAGCTATAGTATTTTTTATGTAATCAGGTTTATCTCTATAATGGTCAATTGCTCTACCACTTATGGTGTGTCCAACAAAGGTGGAACTGTGATTAAAACAACACCATAGTGAAAACAAGGTGTAAACCAAGGTGAGGTGCTTGATTGAGTTAAAAAGCATTCTCACTCATTGCCTTGGTTATGGTATAAGGCTCGTAGTGAAGTAGTATGATTTTCCTCTTGTGCATTGTAATTTGTTCCTTCCATAATTGCAACCACACTATATTGTTGACCTTGTACTAGTGTAGAACCTAGTGTTGGCCATGGTGTTGCTTATAATTGTCGTTATTTTTTGCAAAATTGCATGCACGTGTTACTATATGTGCTAGATTCATTCAACAAATTTGGCAACTTGTAAGCCTCGTCTCAAGCATGGGAGGAATATTCTTGTGTTGATGCAAATGGTGGGGTTATATCAATTAGGGTTAATGGATAGAACCCTAAGCACACTTGAAAAGGGTGTGAGTGATAAAATTATGAATAGTTTTATTGTAATTGTACTAAACATAAGGAAGGCTTTCATCCCATGTACAAGATGTTTGGAGTTGTACATCCCAAGGATATATATGATCATGTTGTTGACTACCTCCATTTGTCAATCAATTTAGGGATGGAAGGCAATCGATTTAGTTATCTCGGTGTCTATCATAGAGCAAAGGCCAAACCGATAGCTACTTCAAGACCTTATTGTCCCTATCAAAAACAAGCATGAATAAGAGTTTAGTAGTGCCTTCCATTGTGACACTCTTCTTTTAGGGTGCCAAAATTGTCATCTTATAAAGCCAATCAACAACCACAAAATTGTTGTCTTTGAAAACTAATCAACTACAAAAGCATAATCACAGACTTGACATAAATTCCATGGAGAATAACTTCCCAGTCTTATCTGGAGTGGGAAAAGGAGTGTATAGTTTGTGCTTGTTGATTGCAAGCTCAATTATGTGACAAGTGGTGCATGCTCTAATCAATATATCTTAATGTCTAGTTAGACCTTTGACTAGTAGAAGTACTTCTATAACATTGGCACTATCTTCTTCCTGTGAAAGTGCCTTGCCACTTTTCTATAGTGTGCCTCCCAAATCATCTTCTCATGCTCTCCTAAGGAACATAGAGATGGCCCATGTAGCATGAATGACCATCTTGGAGGTGAAAGTATTAAAATTATTTGTCTATGACCAATGTTTGATATGTAGTAGTGAAGTCAAGATAACTACCTTCTAGTTGGGACCACTTTAAAGTCTAGTGTTTACAAGAGTTGATGACTATGGTCAATGTAAAAAACAAAGGTTAATTGAAGCAGTCTACTGTTGAAATCCTTACTCCGACACCTAGGTATCTTGTTATCTAGTGATTCCCTTACTTCAATTCAGATTAACAACTCACAAAACAAATATACACTGCTGGATTATTCAACTTAAATAAAGATAGTGGAAGCAAAACTCGAAAAATCTCATGCACAAAACACACACATATTTTTCCCATCAACTAAGCTTATCATTCAAATAACGCCAAAGCTTAAAAGGGCTCCCTCATTGGGAAAATGGCCCAAATAGAAAAGAGACAAAGTACGTCAAAACCCGATTGGTTGATCTACTACCAAACTTGTTGTACAATCCTATACGGTAACAACGTGACTATTACATTGATACCCACGTTGTCCTGCGTTATCTGCGTGACTATAATGTTGAAACTTGTGTTGACTGCATTACCTATTCCATAAAACTTGCAATGTCCATGGTGACTAATCCTTCTATTGTAGGGTTGTTCTCTCTCTTCCGTTGGCCTATATCTCTAGATGAAATTCCTTCTCCACATATCCAAGATCTCATTGAATCATAATTCTTCGTGATCCAATACTCTTTGTGTCAAATCAATCTCTCTCGATCAATTTGTCAAGTGTCTTCCTCCTTCACCCTAGCCTTGCTTTTATAAGATTGAGTTATGACCTATACCTAATCTTCAAAGTGATTGACAGATGAGATTACTTCTCACCTCACTTGAGATCAATGACTATTATTTAATTCACTAATGTTAATTAAAGCCTTTCCTTAAATAAAGCTCAACTTACTAATTAAAATCACTTTACTTTAATAATTCATTTAATTAAAGTAAAGTCAAGGATATAAGGCTTTTGACAATTTCCACATGTCTAGACACACAGACATGTGCAGAAATACATGTTTGATGCTACCATGCATCAACACTCCCTCTTAGCGAGGAAGGTATTCTCAACCACTCCAAGCTTGTCTCTGAAGAACTCAAACTTCCCTTTAACCAAGGGTTTGTTCAGAATATCTGCAACTTGCTCATTTGTGGAAATATATTGAAGATTCACTGCTCCCTTCTTAATCCTATCTCGAATGAAGTGGTATCTTATATCAATATACTTGGACCTATCATGGAATACTGGATTCTCTGAGAGTTTGATACAACTCTTATTATCGCAGTACATCACCATAGGCTCCAACTCTTGATCAAATAAACTTGTAAGAAAATTCCAAATCCAAATGGATTCATAGCTAGCCATACTCATACTCGCTACCATATACTCTGCCTCTGCTGAACTGAGTGTTACAGAAGTTTGCTTCTTGCTAAACAATGTAACAACTGCTAATCCCAAGCTGAAGCAACACCCTAAGGTGCTCCTTCTGTCTACTGCACTCTCTACCCAATCTGAGTCTGAGTATCCCTACAACTCCACTCCATCTCCTCCAAGATATCTCAATCCATACTCCAATGTACCTCTCAAGTACCCAAGCACATACTTCGTTGCGATCCACTGCACCTGACTCGGCTCCACCATGAACTGACTCAAGGTGTCCACAACAAAACAAATATTTGGCTTGGTGTTGACCAAACACATCATGGAACCTATTAGTTTCCTGTATATATTGGGATCCACTAACTATGAATCTGAAGTGACAATCTTGTTCAGATTGGTAACCATAGGCGTAGCCATCGATCTACAACCCTCCATCATGAATCTCCTCAAGATATCTAATGCATACTTCCCTTGACCAAGGAAGATCTCTCCTGGTGCTTGCCATACCTCTAATCCCAAGAAATAATGCATCAAGCTAATGTTCTTCATCTCAAAATCACTAGCTAAATATGCTTTGCACCCTGCAATAAGCTCCTCTGCACCTGTGAGAAACAAATCATCTAAGTACAAAACCAAGATGAGTGGATCTGCCCCAAGTTAGGATCCACCTCACTCTTGGTAAAGCCCATGCTCTGCAAGTATCCATCAATCCTGGAATACCATGCCATGGGTGCCTATTTGAATCTGTACAAGGCTTTCTTAAGCCTACACACATGAAACTCCCTCCCATGTACCTCAAATCCCTAAGGTTGCTCTATGTATACTTCCTCCTCAATGATCTCATTGAGGAAAGTTGTTTTCACATCCATTTGATGTATCCTCCACCTCATAACTGAAGCAATAGAAATAACAACTCCAATAGAAGCAAACCTGGTGACTGGAGCAAATGTCTCCTTCTAGTCCACTCCCTCTTTCTGGGAGAACCCTCTAGCCACAAACCTTGCCTTGAACTTCTTGATGCTACCATCTGCAACATGCTTGATCTTGTGGAGCCACCTGGAACTCACAATCGAATTCCCCTCCAATATTGGCCCTATGTCCCAAACATCATTCCTCATAATAGAGGTATACTCCTATACTATGGCATCCCACCATACATGTTGATCTGTTGCTTCTTAAAAAATGTAAGCTCAACATCAATGATGCTACTCATAAGCGCCATATAGTATGAAAACTTCCTCGGAGGCCTGCGCTCTCTGACCATACTCCTAGGAGCCTCACCAACATCCCTCAATGTCTGTAATAGCCACTTGGGTCTACTGACAAGACTGGAAGGGGATAACTCCTCCTCCCCACCTGAAGTCTGAACTATTGATTGTTGCTCATCCTTCGGAGCCTGTTGCTCCTTATCCTTTGTCATTATTGATGACTCCTGATATTTCGTAGATGCCAAGTTCTGCTCGAACTTAAAATCTCTACTCACATTTGTCTTCCTCTACACTGGAATGAAGATCATGTAATCCTTTGAGGTCTAGTTGTACGCTACAAATATACCCTTCTATCCTGAAGGCTCCAACTTTGTCCTCTTCTCCACAGGCACATGGATGTAGACTAGACAACCAAAGATCCTTAAATGTCCTATCTCTGGCTTCACCCCTGAGAATGCCTCCTCCGAAGTCTTGTCCCCCAATATCCTATGAGGACTCTTGTTCTGCATTTATATTGTCATGTTACATGCCTTTGCCTAAAGAACCATATGCAACTCTTGGTCATGTATCATAGCCCCGGTAGAACTAATTCTTTCTCTCAACAACACCATTTTGTCGAGGGTTGTAGGAGACTGTCAGCTCCCTCTTGATCCCTACCTCATTGCAGAATTATTTGAAGTCATTGGAGGTGTACTTTCCCCCATTATCCTACCTCAAGACCTTGATCTTCTTCCATGTCTGTTTCTCCACCTAAGATCTAAACTCCTGAAATCGATTGAAGACCTCATCCTTGGTCTTCATAAAGAAGATCCAGATTTTCCTAGAAAAATCATCAATAAACGTCACATAGTATGGTGATCCCTATAGTAATGCTATTTAAATCAACCCACTCACATCTAAATGGATAAGATCCAAGATCCCCTCGGACCTACTCTCACTGCTTGGAAAAGTAGCCTTGGCATTCTTTCCAATTGCACACCCTTTGCACATTCCCTGCTGCTCAATATTAAACTCTGGAAGACCTGTAACAATCCCCTCATATTCGACAATGCTCTGTAGTGTAGGTGTCCCAAAATCCTATGCCATAACTCACATAGGCTATCACTGTTGTGTACCAAGGCCTGAACATGATTTCCTTGCAACCAATAAAAAGTTCCCTCTCTAACCCCAACAACCACTGTTGTTTTCGGGCTAGCTTTCTCTAGACATATGAGTACTTTCCCTCTCTAAAAAGTAATGGAAAAACCCTTGTCCTCCATAGCTGAGACCGAGAGTAAATTCTTCTTCAAAACTAGTATGTAAAGCACATCTTGGGCATTATGAAGCTCCCAACTCAAGTTGGAACGTAATTGTTCTTTCTCCCTTCACTGCATACTTGGCATCATCACCAAGCTCCACATGAACATTTAAGTCCCTCTTCATCAAACTGCTAAATAGCTCACATGCTTCTGTCATATGACAAGATGCAACATTGTCTAAGTACCACACACTCCTGGTAGGTATGTTGGTAGAAAGGCAAGAAACCAATGAGTAATCCTTCTCAAATTTCATTGCAAACTCATCAAGTTGCATCTCTATTGTTGTTTTTGTCTACGTCTTTCCTTTAACTTTATTCTTCTATGGATGCTGAGATGCAAAATGTTCATTCTTGTGACATGAGAAGCACTTGATTTTACTCAAGTCCTTCTTCTTCCCTGGATGAGATGATCCTCCATCATCGTTACCCTTCTTGCTAGAACTCTTTCCTTTCCCCTTCTTTTTCTTACTGATAAGATCCAAGTTCTCATCACTACTTCCCTGCTTGCTACTATTAAACTCCTTCCGAGTCTCTTCCTAGATGTAATCATCCCAAAGTCTCTGCTAATCTGGAAGATGTTCTCAAGCACAAAATCCCTTGACAAATGGTTCCTGTGACTTGGGAAGACCATTCAATGCCACATTCACGAGTTCTATGTCCTTCGTTTTCTCCCCTAAGGCTGCAAGTTGATCACTCACCTATGTGATCCTCATGAAATAGCTAGTAACATTGTCATATCTAGACATCTGCACCGATCTGATTTTATTCCTTAAGACCATCTTCCTATTCATGTTAGTGCTCTGGAATAAACCTACCAAGGCATGAAACATCTTTGTGGTCATCTTCTTCTTAGATAGGTGAGGAATTAGATGATCCTTCACTTAATCCAAGAGTACCCACTCAACTTTGATATCCTTCTTCTAGTGAACTTCCAAATCTGTAGGATCTGTAGGTGGAACAAATATTTTTTCCACTAACTACCAAAGGTCATACTCCTTCAACGTCAAAGTCACTCTTGCTTTCCAAGATAGGAAGTTGGATGCTCCATCCAATCTGTCTTCAACTCTCAAAGGTGTTGATACCATCCCTTACACCTGATAAATTGCCTTGAAAATAAATTGCTAATGAAAATTGCTAATGAAAATTGCCATGTACTGACGTGTATGGTCTCGGTTTGTGTTATATGTGCTAACATCATGACTGTTACACTTATACATACGTTGTTCTGCGCGACCTGTAACTAAATACTCACGCTATCTGTGCACCTTTATAAAAAATACCTATGTTGTCCTCGACGATCAACCCTGATTGCAGTACGATTGTTTCCTCTATCCTTCAATTTTTGCTTGTTGTTTATGAATATGCTAAGATCTCATGCAGATTTGATATATTTGCTATCTCCTGCTATGGATATGAGATCTGGCTTTCTCTCAGAGCAGGCGCCCTGATACCATGTTAAAATTCTTACTCTGACACCTAGGTATCTTGTTATCTAGTGATTTCCTTACTACAATTCAGATTAGCAGCTCACAAAACAAAATTGCATTGTTGGAATATTCAACTCAAATAAAGATAGCGGAAGCAAAACTGAAAACCAAAAATCTCATGCATAAGACACACATATATTATGCCCATCAACTAAACTTACCATTCAAATAACTTCGAAGCTTACAAGAGCTCCCTTACTAGGAAAATGGCCCAAATAGAAAAGAGACAAAGTACATCAAAACCTGATTGGTTGATCTATTGCCAAACCTGTTGTACTATCCTATACAACAACAACGCGACCGTTACGCTGACACCAGCGTTGTCCTACACTATTTGCATGATTGTAACACTGAAACTCACGTTGACTACATGACATATTCCAAAAAACCTGCACTGTCCATGGTGACCGATCCTTCTATTATACGACTATTCTATCTCTTCCTCTGACCTAGATCTCTAGATGAAAGTCCTTCTTCACCTATCCAAGATCTCTTTGAATCACGGTCCCTTGTGATCCAATACTCTCTGTGTCAAATAAATCTCTCTCGATCAATTTGTCAAGTGCCTTCCTCCTTCACCCTAGCCTTCCTTTTATAAGATTAAGTTATGACCTATCCCTAATCTTCAAAGTGATTGACAGATGAGATTACTTCTCACCTCACTTGAGATCAATGACTATTATTTAATTCACTAGATGCTAATTAAAGTCTTTCCTTAAATAAAACTCAACTTACTAATTAAAAGCACTTTACTTTAATAATTCCTTTAATTAAAGTAAAGTCAAGGATAAAAGGCTTTGGATGATTTCCAAACATCTAGACACATAGACCTGTGCGGAAATACACGTCTGATGTTACCATGCATCAACATCTACAACTTGATTGGTGTTTCCCTTGTTGTACTTGATGTTTAAGTGGAACTATTGAAGGTATGTGGATCACTTCTAATGGAGGTTGTTTGACTACTTGACCTAAGTCTAGATAAATTGTAAGGACCTATGGTCGATGTAAATGATTGTTTCCTTTCCAAAGATATAATGCTTTTAGTGCAATCAAGCCTAGAAAATGGAGTAAATCTCCTTATCATAGGTGGGGTATCAACAAACTATGTCAAAGAGTGTCTCATTGTGATAGGACACCTAATGTCCATGGTGAGTGAGTACTATACTAATGAATTATTCTAAGGCATTTTCCTTGATATCAAATGGTTGTTGTAGATCGAGCAAGACAAGGATTGGTGTTGAGGAGCAATGATTCTTCATCTTCTTAGATGTTTTTTTTTTCTATTCCATAACACCAATGAACTTAGTTTTGGCTCCACCTTTTGTCCCTTGCCTCAAAGTCCGAGCAATATGAGATAACCTCAACAATAGCTTGTAGTGAAAGTTAGAAATGACCAAGAAATTGTGGAGCTCTGATAGTATCTTCATGGATAAGTTGGAATATAACATTTATTGTTGCAAGTTGCTCAACACTTGTTGAATGTGCTTCAAATATATCACTTGTAACTTGACTGGATCTACATGAACATTGTGCTCATTCATGATGTGGCCAAGTTATTGAATTCTCTACATGTTGAATAAGTACTTCTTTAAGTTGGCATATAACATTTATTGTTGCAAGTTGCTCAACACTTGTTGAATATGCTCCATATGCTGTTCATAAGTTCTACAAGGATGAGAATTTTGCATGAGTAGGAAGACACAAAAGAGTTTGTGAATCAATGCAAAATATCATCCATCATCCGCATAAACATTGTTGGCACATTAGTCAAGTTGAATGACATGAAAAACCATCCAAAAAGGCCTTCTTTGGATTTGAAGGTTGTCTCCTACACATCAGTTGGTTCAATGGGCTTTTAGTGATATCTAGGCTTTAGATCAATCTTGTTGAAAAACTTAGCACCTTTGAGCTAGTTGAGTAGGTCATCTATTTGGGGAATGGGGTATCGACACAATAACAATTCTTGAATGTGTTTTTTTTCAAGGCTATATAGTCAATATAGAGTTTCCATGTCCCATCCTTCTTCTGTGGAGTGAAAAAGTTGGTGTGATGTGGCCCTTCTATATTAACTCACAAATTTCCCACTTATTCTCATATTTCTCTAACATGGAGCATATGTACACAAGGTTGTTGGGAAAAGGATGTCAAACATGCTTTAGTTGATGATGCAAAGGTACACCAATAGGTGAAGTGAAGATGTCTCTATATTCTTTTGTTGGTTGGTCCATTTAGTGGCTCGTTTCACTTATATTGTGCTTGGAATGCATTGATGCATGCATGGGCAGAAACATGCATATAAATGCAAGCCATTTTCTCTCATCCATAAAAGGATCTATTGTAGAGGTCTTGGTGGTCACAATGATTTTCTTTACTCCTTCCAAACAAACCATAAAGAGGATAAATCTCTAAGTTTAAGAGATTACCTTCTTGCACTACGCAGTAGTGATTAGAGAGACTATGGTAATTAAGGCTAACTCTAGTATCACATAGATATGATCTTCCAAGGTAACAATCACACTATAAAACCTAGGCTATAAAACAACATGATGATTCAATATATATGATTTCCTTAATAGAACATCACAAAATCAAGTAAGGAAACACCATATAGTACCTTGTTTTTAAAAGACTAGATATTGTATTGCGGGTGGCTTTATTCATTGATGCATATGTCTCATCCTTGGCTTAATCAACTACTGGTGTATCATTAGGAGTGTGGTGTAGTTGGCCACTTCATCTTCTTGATGACCTCAAATACCTTCTAATGTTATCTTGAAAAAGTGACAATCAATGGAGAAAATATAATTATGATTTGTCTTATTTGTTGTGTACAACATCAAATCAAATATAAGAGTTAAGACAATTATTCATAATGTTGTTGACTAATAAAATGTTCACATTGGATATTAATTTTACTCCAAAAAAGTTGTAGTGCAAGGTATAACATATATCTAAAAAAATAGTAAAGCCAATCCTTCAGGCTTGATTGGACTAAGAAATTGTTCGCATGGGCAATGCACAAGGCCCCTTTCAATACGAAAGCATATGTCATGGGAGAAAACTTGCATGTTGGGGATGTTGAAAAAAAGTCAAATGGACCTAGAAATCAAGATAACCTTGAAGATACTGCAGAAACCATGAGAAGTTTAAGGGTGTAAATTCGAAGTTGCAAAGCATGTATTGAAAGGCTAATCATAATCAAGGCTCAAGAGGAGTAGAACCAACTTAATGCAATTATGCTTCAAATATCGATAAACATATAGAAACAATTACAATGAAGAGGAAATTCCAATAATGTTGAAAGCATCAAGAGTAGCTCAAGAAGGTATTGTTGTTCAAGAAGATCTTCACATGATGTGACATAACAAACATCCTCATTAGAATCATCCAATAATGTGTCATATACATTTGAAGATCCCTTGAGTAATGCAAAGTCTCTTCCAAGTATCCATAGAAGAAAGAGGTCTCTTAGAGATGACTTACTACGAACATTTTGCAAGGTAAAACTGCCCATCGTTGATGGTGAGATCACGTCTGCATAATAAGATGGAGTTTCACTACTAAAAATGAGAAAATACTTCCAAGTTCATGACTACTATGAAAATACGAAGGCTAGAGCTATCATATTCAATTTGAACGTTAAATCTTCTCTTTGGTGGGATTGTCACTAACAAGTAAAGAAGATCAATGGTAAAAAAATTGTATGGAAACAATTCAAGAAGTATTTTCAACAAAAGTACATTTTTTTACTATAATCATGTAGGTAAAACACAAGGGCTCTCTAAGTCAAAGTTGGGATCAATGTTCATGGATGAATATGTAATAAAATTCCCATAGATGTTATGGTACGTTTTTTTTTTTTGTTTGTTAATTTGTGCGGGACCTGTTGGCTACGCGATTAACCTGTGGCTTGAGAAACCGCGACTCAGGGGCATCTAAGTCGTCAAAATCACCCGGGGATCGCACCCGGCCTGAGCCACACCAACCCTTA
>CBVK0102395244.1:0-14403 GCA_900067695.1 Picea abies
GTAGACTTTGTTCTTGTAGATGTTATTCCTGCAGTCATTGTTCTTGCAATCATTATTCTTGTGTTGTTCCTACAGTCATTGATCCTACAACTATGCTTTCTAGTATTGTTGCACTCTTTCTTCTCTCGCTAACAGTTTGTGCTCCTCTGCTTAGACTGACTCACTGTTCTTCATTCTCTACAACACAATACTCTTCAATTTGATAACATACTTATGCTAGTTCCTGTAGTGGTTTCGTTGCCCATGGAAAAATCAATACCATGGTATAAGCCCACTATATGTTTATTGACCATGTCAATAGACCATTTCAAATTGTCTTCCATAAAAAAATATTTGTTGTGTGAACACCACCAAGAATAACTAATCCATTGAAGATGTAAACCCACCACCAAGAATAACTAATCCATTGAAGATGTAAACCCATCTTGACAAAGTCAACTTGATCACATCTTTTCCTTAGCCAACCATTACCAATAAATTATTACCAAAATTCAAGTCCATGCAGCTGAGTCACTTCCTGTAGTTTAACACGTAACTACCAGAATTTGAGTTCCTCTAGTTGAGTCAGACAACTACCAGAATCTGAGTTCTTACACTTGAGTCACTTCCTGTAGTTTAACATGTAACTACCAGAATCTGGGTTCCTACAACAGAGCCACTTTTTGTAGTTCTACTAGAATCTAAGTTCCTACAGTAGAGTTAATTTATGTAGTTCTACCAAAATCCGAGTTCCTGCAGTTGAGTCACTTCGAATGCTTGAATGGTAAACTTCTACTTGGAATAAGATCCTCACATTCTAGGCTTTCTTTGATAACTATACTTCAATAACCATTGACCTAAATAACACCTCATCAATATTGCCATCTCAACAATCACTTTGATATCAATGACACCACTCATCGACACACCTACAGTCACTTTGACATCAATGTCAATACTCCACTTTGACATCAATGACAACACTTTCTCAATAATCTCCCCCTTTGTCATTGATGGAAACCTAGTAAAAAAAAAAACTTTTACTGGACTGCTCAGTTGTCAGAATACTTTTGTACTTTTTTGTTAAGTTTCCCCCCCTATCACTGTACTGTTGAACCCACATGGTTTTACTGTTACTCTCCCCCTTTAACACCAATGACTAAAGGGACACTCTTCTTGACTGAGTACACCTTTTGGGATCAGAGAATAACCCCCCTTTGACTCTCCTACCTTCTCTTGCTTTCTGAAATTGCTCCCCTTATCTTTATGCTTCATCTTCTTCTACATAGGTCCCTTTCTTGCATTTCTCCCCCTTAGAATGTGCTTTCTATTGTAGTTTTCTGAAGTATCTCCCCCTGTGAATGTATTATCCTTCCTTGCTGGAATTTTTTAGCCTTCTCTGATTTATGGTCACTCTTCTCCTTTAATTGTGTTTTTTCATGAAGCTTTCATTAAACCTCTTATTTCCACCTTAGTTTTGAGGTCTTCCTCATTTTAAAGATTTTCTAATCAATTGTTAGGACATAGATGATTATCTTTCAAATTCTTAACATACACAGAATCTATTGTTTCATCACCAATTGTAAGAGATCCCTTTCTTTCAAACATTATAATATCTTTGTTGTCATTTCTAAAGATGAGGTATTTGATTTGGTTTCCTATCTTGTGACTTAAATATCCACTGTCAACATATATTTCCTGATCACATTCTTCCTTCTTTTGATCTTCTGATTTCCTCCTCCATACTTTTGTACTTTTGTAGTTATGAGCTTTATGACCAAAGTTGTTGCATTTATAAAATATTACATTGTTGTAGAATTTTGCAATATGTCCATAAGTTTTTCATTTCCAGCATTCAATGATTATATCAACATCTTTATGGAGTGTTGTATTTTGGTTTTCCACATAGACATTCTTGACACTTCCTTTTCATACATGATTATTTCTTGCATGGACTCTACAATCTACAGCTCTATGCCCAAACATGTTACAACAGAAACAATAACCAAAAAAGAAATTTTGATACTTGGTAGTAAATTGTCTCCTTGGAGGTGCAACTCTTCTAAGCTTATTCCTGTTAGACCTTGGTTGATTGTACTTTCTTTCCATATTGTTGTCTTCACTGCAATTTGAGCCTTTAAGAACATTTCTACTGATTTTAGACTTCTCCTCAATTGACTTGGAGCTTTCATCCTCTTCAAGAGTGTTTTGATTGTTGTTGTAACCTAGACCTGTTTTGATCAAGGGTGACTTTTGATAGATGATAATTTCATCTAGGACTACACTACTCTTTTCAAAATTCAGATTTGTATTCAGCCGTGTAACTATCTTTTCTAATTCTTCTTTTAGAGAGGTAATTTCTACTTCATATTTCTCAATCTTTTCTTCCTTTTCTTTTAGCTGAGTCTTTAGTTCAATGACGATCAATTCTGATTTATTAATGTGTGTGACATTTCCTCTTTTGAATTCTTATTTTCTTCTTGATATTTTTGGAGTTGTTCTTTTAGAGACTGGTTCTCTCTTCGAAACTTATATATTTCCTCCATAGCACTAATGAGTTCTCCTTTCGTGTCAATCATTGTCTCACATTCGTCTGTGTCAATCTTCTCTAGGTCAAAACTCTCATGCTCAAGAGCAATGAGAATTTCTTCATATTAGCTTACATCAGATTCATATTCTTCTTCGACATCTAAGGAACTATTACTATCCTCTTTCGATTAAAGCCTTTTCTTGTTGTTCTTCATAGCTTCATTATTTCCTTTTTCTTCATTTTCATCAGTGTTGTTTGTTTTGTATGAACATTTAGATGAATAATGACCTAATTTACCACAATTAAAACATTTGGATGGAAACATGAAATTTATGTCCTCTAGAGCCCCTTTATAGCTTTCTCACAAAGTTGGCTTCTTCTTCATCTGTGATGTGGTTGGAGCAGTTGAGATATTGACTGGAAATTTTCCTGGAGGATTTTCCTTCTAGCTGTTAGGCTGTCACTGAAGGAACCTGCTCTGATACCAATTGTTTGAATATTCAACAATACAGAGAGGGGGGGTGAATCAATATTGCATAGATTTTAATTATTTTTTCCTTTTACCATCTTAACTAGTCATCACATAGTCAATCATAAGCAATGCAAAGAATTAACCATAACACAAGCACACAATACACAAATATTTTACATGGAAACCCATATGGGAGAAAACCACAAATCAATTTTTTCTTATATCAATCAAGAGTTACATTATTTTTAGGCTTCAACCTTTGAGGGACACCAATCCATGCAATAAGCACCCACTTGCAATCTCTTCAAGAACCAACTTGACAGACACTAACCTCTTGAGAAGATTGAGGACACCAATCCTCATTGTAAGAACCCACTTATTGTTTGCCAGCACCAACTTTCCAGACACCAACCTATTAAGAAAATGAGGACACCAATACTCTCTATAAGAACCCACTTACAATCTACAACCCTAAACGATTTCTTCAATTGGACATCATAAATAATATTTATGATGTTCCTATAATTGCAAATCTTGTAGATTTGTTGTTTTTCCAGCCACTAATCTTATAGATTTGTTATTCCTATAGTCGCTAATCCTCTAGATATGTTGTTCCTGTAGCAACTAATATTGTAGTCATTGTTCTTGTAGTTGATGTTCTTGCAGTTGTTAATCCTTTGTTCTTCCTGCAACTAGTAATCCTCTAATATTCCTGCAATCGGTGTTCCTGCAGTCATTGTTCCTACAACCGCTATTCCTGTAGTCGTTGTTCCTACAATTGTTGTTTCTACAGTCACTATTCCTACAGTTGTTGTTCTTACCACCGATAATCCTCTATTGTTCCTACAACAACTAATCATGTATATTTGTCGTTCCTGTAGTAGCTAATCCTGCAAATTTTTCATTCCTGTAGAAGTTAATCCTGTAGATCTGTGTTCATGCAACAACTAATCCTATAGATATGTCGTTATTGTAGCAGCCAATCCTGTAGATCTATTGTTCTTGCAATAGCTAATCCTATAGACGTTATTCTTGTAGCCATTGTTCATGCAGTCATTATTCTTGCAATCGATGTCCCTACAGTTGTCGTTCTTGCAGATGTTGTTCTTGCAGAAGTTGTTCCTGCAACGGTTATTCCTATAGTCATTGTTCCTGTCACTGATTTAGCCGCAGTCGTTGTTCCTACAGATGTTGTTCCTATAAACGATGTTCTTGCAGTCGATGTTTCTATAGTTGTTGTTCCTGCAGGCGCTCTTCCTGCAGTCGTTGTTCTTGTAGTTTCTCTTCTTGCAGACGATGTTCCTGCATACATTATTCCTGGAGTTTTTATTCTTGTATTTGTTGTTCTTGCAGTCGCTATTCCTGTGTTGTTCCTGCAGCCGTTGATCCTGCATATCTTATTTCTAGCATTTTTGCGCTCTTTCTTCTCTCAATAACAGGTTGTGCTCCTCTGCTCATATTGACTCACTCTTCTTCATTCTCCACAATACAATACTCTTCAATTTGATAACATACTTATGCTAGTTACAGTAGTGGTTTTGTTGCCCATAAAAAAATCAATACCATGGTATAAGCCCATTGTATGTTTCTTGACCTTGTCAATACCTTAATCATGTCAATAGACCATTTCATATTTCCTTCCATAAACAAATAGTTGTTGTGTGAACACCACCAATAATAATTAATCCATTGAAGATGTAAACCCATCTTGACAAAGTCAAATTGATCACGTCTTTTCCTTAGCCAACCTTTACCAATACATTATTACCCAAATCTGAGTTCATGTAGTTTAACACATAACTACCAAAATATGAGTTCCTACAACTGAGTCACTTCCTGTAGCATAACACATAACTACCAGAATTCAGGTACATGCAACAGAGTCACTTTCTATAGTTCTACTAGAATCTAAGTTCATGTAGCATATTCAATTTATGTAGTTCTACCAGAATCTGAGTTCCTATAGTTGATTTTCTTCGAATGCTTGCATGGTAAATTTCTACTTGGAACAAAATCCTCACGTGTTGGGATTTATTTAATAGCTATAACTAAATAACCATTGACCTCAATAACACCTCATCAATATTTCCACCTCAGCAATCACTTTGATATCAATGACACCACTCACTGGCACACCTACAACCACTTTGACATCAATGACAACATTTTCTCAACAAAATAAATCCCGCATGAGCTCCTTCGTGCATTCAGTCACTCAGGGTACGGGGGGCAGTACTATAACCTTCATGGTCGAACCACCCCATCCCACACAAGGTGAACTATTTCAGTTGATGATGGAACTACCACTATGTAGAATCATTAATTCAAAAGGTTTCAAGTATGTTATGGCTAGACAAGACATGATAGTGACGATGAAAATCACTCTTAAACTCAAGAACTAGAAAGGTCTGGGATCTTCTCTCCTTGCGTCCATCCTTAGGGACTTGGGTAATCTCTCCATCTGTCTCATTTTCTTAACTCATTTGGTTGGAAATCTCTCTATTTTTTGTATTTTTGGGGGGTGAAGAAGCTATGACGAGGGAATAGGATAATTTGTTATCTCTCAAAGCTCAATTACTAGGCCTCAGGCCTCCTCTCCACGTAATCCCATTCCATCCTTTCGCAAGCTCATTCCACCAATCACAATCCTAGTCCTCCCCTTGACTCCTTTGACAGGTGCAATTTGTTAACCATGAAGTGAATGGAGCAAGGTGATTGGCTTGAAACAAGTAGGCAAGGTCAAGATCGTAATAGTGCAATTGTTCCAAAAACAATGCCAAAATCTATCCCTATTGGAAAACAACCCATCGTGTAACTAGGGCTAAAGTGGATGCTATGAAATCTGCAAAGAATTTCCATTGTAGATTCTCTAAGAACATCAAGAATGAGGTAGCATCCATGTATAATACTATCTATAAAAATAGAAGGAATATTTCCAATCTCTAATTGGAAATAGAGTTTAAATATTGGGTGCCAAACACTAAGTTTTCTAGGTCCAGAGACCAAATTTTTTAAGCTCATTGAAATTTACTTGCTTAACAAGGATTTTATCACCTAGGTCATGCAAGAGAAAGGACAACAACAACATGTCATTCTGCAAAAATTGGACCTTCTAGACAAGAAATTTGAGGTAGTATGAAAAGTAGTCTTTGATGTAGAGATCATTGAACCAAAGCCCACACAATCCCATGATATTCTTATTACATTGTTTGGCCAATATTAGACTTCTAACGGTACACCATACAATCCCATAAGGCTATATGAGGACCTAGAAGACCTTTTGGACACTCAAAACTGGTAGTACCCTTTATTGGATCCATAAGGCCAACTTTCTTGTCTTTTTATGATAGGGTAACTAGGAACAACAATGTTGTTTCCATACTTTTGTTATAGAATATATTTTATGGTTTTAATTAGTAATGTTAAGGTACTTTAGGTAGCTAATAACTTTGTATTGCTCTTAGCATCATTTTGAACCAAACTCTAAGTCTTTTTTGGATTGTTGTGAACTTGGTTTTTCAACTAGTAGGTCACAGGAAGTTTTTTTTGTACTTCTTACTATGATATATTAATATAAAGATAGCTAGATTACAAAAAATTGAAGAAGATAACAACAAGAATAATTAGTTTTGCATAATTTCTAAATTTTAAAACTTATCAATCAATTTATTACACTGATTCCAGGCCATTTCTATAGGTTTCATGTTTGCTTCTAACATGATGATCGATCTCTCCATTTCCTTACCTGACATGTGATTTCTTTAGATGAAACATGATCTTTACACCATCTTAGTTACCCACCACCCTTACTTCATGCATATCCCATAGCTCTAGCATCAATACTCTTAATTAATGCACTCATGTATTGTACTCAGCTAAAGTTTATTAGTTTTGGCATGAACAATGTTGTTGTTGTTGAAGAAATCATAAAGCATGATCGTAGGATAAATTGCCAGAGTTGTGGGAGACTCCGTGCACTATCTATAGATTGAGAACCATCTCCAAACTCTATATATATCAACATATTCTTACTATATAAATAAGAAGAAATGGATATCTAAGTATTACTTAATGTCTAAGCATAGCAAAAGAATGTCTTTGGTGTACTTCTTAGGAACTTGTTGTTCAAGTATAGTTTCCTCGGGTTTCATATTTCAATTGTAGGTCTTGTCTCACCCTACATATACAATGCGTATGACTTGGTTATCGGTAAAACCAATTAAAATTGGGTTAATTATGCTTGACAAAGAGTCAAATGGCTTCCTCACCAACATGTTGGTTTTCTTGCATTCATGTAAATGAGAGACCTTTGATACACTAACTTTTACATCTATACATGCATTATGCAAAGGAATTTGTAAAAGCATCAATTCATCAATCTCACTTAAAACCCACCAAGTGGTTTTTGTACAAAATAAATTGATCGGCCTTCATTTTTTCACTTTCTTATTCTTCATTAACTAGAGTTTCTCTTTAAGATATTAAACAATTTTTATTATTTATTTATTTTTTCCCAAAAAACCATTTATGTAAGTAAAACACAAAATAAATGTGAAATCATTTCCTTCATTAATTACTTAAAATGCATTTTCTATTGAATTCCAACCTTCATCCCCTCCACAATATTAAAATATATATAAATTGCCACCAAATTTCCACCATAATAACATGAATATTAAAATATATATAAATTGCCACCAAATTTCCACCATAATAACATGAATGACATTAAAATTCCCAATTGATACACAAGATTTTAGAGTAGTACAAACTAAAGAGAAATAACGCCAATAAATATAGGGTATTAAAATATATATAAATTGCCACCAAATTTCCACCATAATAACATGAATGACATTAAAATTCCCAATTGATACACAAGATTTTAGAGTAGTACAAACTAAAGAGAAATAACGCCAATAAATATAGGGGTTGTTACAATGTATGGAAATATAATTACTTGAGTTGTTTCTTAAGCTTGTCTAGTTCTCTCCTAGCAATATTGCTTCGTCGAGTAACATGTCGCACATGCATAAATAAAATTTTCAACCCCCTCATATATATATAAAGAATATATATATAAAGAGTTGGTTGCTTTACATCCATTAATTCACCTTACTTTTTTATTTGCATTGTATTCTTCTTCAACCTTCACCATCATCATCCCTTGGCTTTAGGTTTAAACATACACTGCAACAACAAAAAGCATGAGAAGAGGAGATAACAATAACAACGCCAACATTATTATTGTCTCTAAAACAAAATAGAGACACAGATATCCACAAATAGAAAGTAGATAAGTTTGTTGTAATCTGTTTTACATTAAAAATGGATTTAAAGAGGCCCTACTTCATTTGCTATTTAGATTCTTCTTATTACGATATGACCTTCATGTTACCATGTTAAACAATGATTTGTGAACCTTACCATGCGCTCAAGGCTTTGTTGGTTATGATTAAATATTGTACTGTTATTTTTCAACATTGTATGTCATCTCGATATATCATTGTTTTTGTTAGCAGGTCAAAACGTTCACTAAGCTTACCACAACCAATGCAAATTCTAATGGAAATGCACATGCAAAGGTCTTAATACAACTATGGTGGAGTAGGTTGGATTATCTCTTTAAAAACCACCATAGAAATACAATTTTCAAAATAGGTTTTGAGGTATTTTACTTTGTTAGGCAATGTGGTATGCATATAATTTGCTTCATGCACCTAGAGAGGCAAGACATGAATTATATCTTGCAGGTATTTTATGTTACCCATTTTTAAATTTTTAAGTGAAAACTATCCTTCCATGTAGCAATGCTTCAACCACACATTTTATACCAAATGCTTTAATCCTTGGTTGTCTAAAATTCTCACATGTCCCTTTTGAAGAATGGTTGTTGGCAATGATGAAAAATGAAGGAAATCATGCACTATTGCTTCCCTCCACTACCACACCTCTGTTATGATATATTGGGGTGAGCTATGATATATTTCCAAGTGGTGGTTAAACACCCTTGTGTGTGCTTCTTTACATGTCACTACTACTATTCTTGTTTGATCTAAACACTAAAGATACTATGCATGTTTGATCTAAACACTAAAGAAGGATGCAAAGTCACTTAATCATATAGCTTATGCAAATGATCATTTGACATCATGTGTGGGACGTGATGTTAATTATGGTATGTTGTACAATTATGACTAAGGGGTCGACTCCTTTGTTACAATTTTTCTTCTCTTAGATGTTTTTTTGGAAGGGTGAAGAGGAAACATACTTTAGATAGTTCAAGTTAAGAAAGGGCATTGGTCTCATTGGCCACAATGAAGGACAGAATGCAATTACCATTTTCAAAAACTCTAATAGCTAGCATCCATGGAGTCCTTAGCAAGAGAGATTCGTGGCCAACCTATATTGGATCCCTAGAGAGAAGTCAGAAGGCTTGAAGGACTGTGTGTAGTGAAGTGGGATCCCATTCCTTGGGTTGTGCAAGTTGGAGGGAAGAGAGTTGGAGAATTGGGATAGTTGTAGGAAAATAAGTTTGTTATGGGTAATATTAGCTTGTGAGTGGACAATAGAAACACCTTCTCTTTTGGATTCATAGACCTAGCTTATGGGTGATTTGCTGCTAATATTTCGAGCAACAGATATATGGTTGGGAGGAACGTTCATCCTCTGTAGCTGGTTGCACATCTATTGATAAAATATAAATGTTTTTATCTCTATTTCACTATTTTAATCATGGGTTTTATTTGTTGTGTGTATACTTTGAGTTTTTAGGAATCATATGTTGTTGTGCGAATGTTAAATTTAGTTGTACACACGAGTTTCTCTTGAGAAAGGCATGTGTTCCTCCTGAGTGGAAAATCTTGCCCTTTTGGCCCCTTTTTCTCTTTTTTCTCGCAGTATGTTGCCTTCCTTGTATTTTTGTGTCTTCTTGAAGAAGGTTTACTATTGAAAAGGTTTTGTTTGATTGCATTTTATCTCTCATCATCAAAAAAATAGAAAGAGCATTCTAGGTGTTTTTCTTTTTCTTATCGTTTGCATGTTTGAAGGTCGAATATTTAGTTGCATTTTCTTTCATTCTATTTGCTAAGTAGGGTTTGATTCTTATAAGTCTCTACAAAAAAATAAAAAAATTGCTTTTGGAAATTTTCATTTTGCATTAATATTTTGTTTCAAGTTGTTCATGCTTTAACTGAATTTATTGAAGAATTAATGCAAAATTGAATCTGTTGGGTTCTTTCAAGTGTATTTCTGTTTGATTCCTAAAACACCATTAATTGCATCTATGTGAACCTGAGCAATCAACAACTATCTAAAAAAAACATGAAATAAAATCAACTAGAATGTTTTATTTCATAGATCAAACCACCAATAGTCTAGGTTATAGGGCCTTGGAATAAGTTTGGAGAGTAAATTCTCCAAGGCCACAAAACTCAAAGCTGAATTTGATTAAAGAGTGTAACACCCAGTAGTAGCGAGGATTTCTTTCCAGGAAAGTACTTCTAACAAAGGTGTCAAGAATAAGGCCACATTAAGGTAAGTGGGGGTGATATCCCCTCCTTCTCTTGCTTTAGTGTATGTTGGATTACTACATGTACAGGGGTTTACAAAGTTTCAAGTCCTCTGGGTGACAACACTTTTGGAAGCTTCGGTCTTTGTTTCCCTTCCCATACATGTGATCCTAACCCACGACTATTCTGCCCGATTGTCGATTTCAAATTGGTAACCTTAGTGGCCACTCCTAGGATTTCACATGAGTGAATGTGAGTGAGAAGTGCTCATGGTACTTGAGGTAAATACCTAATAATTGTTTTGGCTCCTTCAGAGGGTTCCCATCTTCACAAGGGTACTTCCACCTTAGGTGGATGTTGTGAGAAGGTTAGCGTAATTGTCACTCATTCCTTCATTGATTCATATTGGAATTAATCAACCCATATCGGTCTCTGAAAGGCTCGGTATTTGAAAGGCCCTCTTGATTAACTCTTCATTGTTTTAGATTCATGTCCTATTCATCCCGGGCTAAGATTTGGAAGCGTAATTTGTTTGTTGATTGATCTCAATACTTTTGTTAGCTATGTGTTCTTTGTGTGTTTGTTCATTTGGCCTTTGTTTTTTTGTGTCTTGTTGCTTTCGAATATTTGATTCAAAGTGGTTGACCAACCTCTTCACTAGTCTAGAAAGAGTCTTTGTCTTTCACTTAAAAGTGTGGAGTCACCCCCTCAGAGGAGAAGGTTTGACCCTCTCGACTCTCCTCCACAAGAGCTAGTTGAAGAGACCAAAGTTGTATTGGATATTCCCACAAGAGAAGAACCTATGTATAAGACCATTATGGCTAAATTTCTTGAGGGTACCAACCAAGGGACCCCTTCCCAAGGGGATTCTTGTGCTTTATCTTTCTTTGGAAACATTGTTTCCCCCTTGATGGCCACTTTGAACATTCTTGGATTGATTATGGGACTACTAGTTTGGTTGTGGCCCACTCCAAGTATCCCTAATTATCTCGAATCTTCTCAAGTAATCACATTATGTCACAGGCATCAAATTGATGTTAACCCTTTAACTTCTTAGCTATTGAAATATGTCCCTCCTTCTTCTGCCTCATCTAGTGAAAGTCTAGCTACTAGTAACCAGAAGTATAAAAGGAACAAAAAGAGGAAGAATAAGAATAAGAAGCGAAGACATGGAGAAAATCCACTAGCCACTACAAGTCGTGTTGGGGGAAAGAATCTAGTCACTATAAGTCATACTAGAGAAAAGTCACTAGCCACTGAGAGTCATGTTGGAGACGTTCCACCAACCACTACAAGCCATGTTTTGGGAAAGAAACTAGCCACTATGATTCATGTTGGAAGAAAGAACCCAATCATTGCAGGTCATATTGGAGAAAAGTCACAAGCCACTGTAATTCATGTTGGAGACGTGTCACCAGTTGTTGTGAGTCATGTTGAGGGAAAGAATCCAACCACTACGAGTCATGTTTGAAGAAAGAATCCAGTCACTACAAGTCATATTGAAAATGGAAAACTAGTCACTACAAGTCATATTGGAAATGGAAAACTAGTCACTACAAGTCTTATTAGCATTAAGAAACTAGCTACTATGAGTCATGTTGGGGGTAAGCTACCAGCCAATGTAAGTCATGCTGGGAGCATTGATATTACTGATAAACCTATACATATAGAATGAAATCCTAAGTTTCCTTTTATACTTCACAATGGATATCACCTTACTCATACATTCCCTATTATCCTAGAGGTACAAAGGGTGTGGTCCCTATCTAAAGGCCCTTCTGATCCTGAACCACCTTTGGCTTCCTAGAAACCTATTCAACCATTGGTGAATGAAGTGGTTGAGCCAATGTAATATTTGGTCGATCCCACTCTTCTTTTGGAGGGTGATATGTCTATTGACCATATTTTCTTGCAACATGTTCAACCATTGGTTGATGAAGTGGTTTACCTGATGCAATCTTCGGTTGATCCCTCTCTTCTCTTGGAGAGTGATGAGTTTACTGAAGTGATCAAGCCAATGACATCTTTGGTCGTTTCCACTCTTATTTTGGGGAGTGATGTGTCTATTGACCATGTCTTCAACATTTCCAGTTCAAAACCTTATGAACAAGGGGGAATTCCACTCTCTTCTAGCATTCTCCCTCCAAGTTCGAGGATGGTTTCCTTTGATTGGAATAAAATTTTTGAGTCTTTCCTTCCTTCTTCTGCACCCTTCCAAATAAGGGTTGAAGTTAATTCAATTTTTTTTTACCGATGTCTTGTGGATGAAGGAGCCTCCGCAAGTATTTTATCCTCCTCGACTTGGAAAGCTTTGGGTTCTCCTGAGCTTGTGTCTGCTTCGCATGAGTTGTTGTATTTTGACAGATATCCTAGTGAATAATTGGGGATTCTTCCTCATTTTCCTATTTTGTTAGGTGGGAAGATTGTTCTTGTCGATGTTATAGTGGTGCAAGGCCCGTTAGATTTTAATATGATTCTCAGGCGTGATTATTTATATGCTATGAATGGTTTGGTGTCTACGCTCTTTCGGGTGATGAATTTCCCTCACAATGGAATCATTTTCACTATCGACCAACTGACATCTGATAATAACCATCCTAATTCGATGTTAGTTCAGGTTGCCCCTTTATATGTTCCTAGTGTTCGTGTAGACTCTACCCCGCCACAGATAAATTATGTGGCATCCAATCCTCGATGTTTAATTGCTTCTGAGCAGGAACCTGTGAAATCATGTTTTCCTTCTTGAGACATGGTCTCAAAAATTGATTAGTATTTTTATCCAATGGGGGCATGGCAGCCCTTGTTTCCCCCTCTTGTTCCAGTGATCTTGAGTCTCCTTTTGAGTTTGATCTCATTGTTTGTAGATCCTCAATCCCTCATGCTTGTGATTCTTCACTGATAGACTCTGATAAAGAAAAGAAATTAACTAAATGTTAAAACTATAATATGTATATACTCTAATATAATTATTTATAAATGTATTTAAGCAGAAAAAAAAAATATAAACATATCACTTATGAACATAATTTACAGGTTACAAGTTTTAATGAAAAGCTTGCAAAATCAATGTAAAGATAATTGTTTTCAGAAGCAGAAAAAGAAAGAACATTTTTGTATTTTCTATTTTCTACTTATGAATCTAATAAAAATTACACTAACTAAGCTATGAAACAAAGATGTACAGATGGTCAAAGCCAATCTAAAACTTTCTTGTTTCACTAATACATAAAATGACAGAAATCAAATAGAAATAAACCTAACATGTTTTTTACACCTTGTCTATGTCCTCTGCATAATCCGATATTCCAGCTGCTCTTCCTGTAAGAAAAATCTATGGCAAGCTCATGATGATACCTCTAGAACAAACTCCAGAATGTTTGTTGGCAGCTAGGATACAAGAACAAAATAATAAACAAGTATGCACAATGATCTTATAATTCTGAACAATCACAAAAATATAAATCTTAATGTAAAATGTTCAGAGTATTAATCAACTAACATCAGATAAAAATCATGATCTTCCAATTGATGTGATGATCACGACAATAATTAGTTGAAGAAACAATTAAAGACAACCTTTAAAATATCAATTAAGATGGAATACCACATGTCATATAGACTAAAGCTACACAACACATTACCACTCAAAGATAAGAGAGATAGAACATCAATGGGACAACATACACATAGGTCTAAAGCCGAATTGTAATAAGTTGTTCCATAAAGTTCCGAAAATCATTTGCCCATAAAATTGTTCCAGGTAAAGATGCTTTCCTTTACAAAATGCAAAGTATTTAAATTTTTTTGAAATCCTATTCTCCTAATCCCAGGATAGGATGAGATCTCATAAGATCAATAATATTACAAAAATAGATGGCTTCCAGCCACTCATAACTGAATTGTTTTTTCTT
>CBVK0102395262.1:156-31401 GCA_900067695.1 Picea abies
GCAGGGAAGTTTAGTTGTCTGACTCCATTGTCATTACACCTTTGTTATAGAGAAATATCTTAATAGAAGTATACAACGATCTAAAATACCTTCCTTGATGCCCGTGCAGAAAATCTTTCTCTGTTGCATTGTACGATTTTACAGTATCTACTGCAAATTATGTTATAAAGCCTACTACAATACTTTCGAGCCAAAAATCTACTGCGCGGGTGAATTTGTTATTCACCTGCTATAACTACGCAATCTAAACTGAGGTCCACTCTAACTGTCAGATCCGATTCATTGCATGGTTATCTTTCAACCTCAATATCCACTCCTACAATAAGTGTGGAAAATCACAAAAAAATACTTCATCCAGATCAATAAACACATATTTCTCAAGATATTTGTGCGGTGTTACTATAGGGTTTATGTTATCTTTCTGCGCAAAATCTATCTCATTTGTCTTCAACCAGCTTTTGATCTCTGCTTTTGTGGGATTCCATGGTCTCAACATCCCATTCTAGTGGTGCATTCTTCTCACCTTCTTGTCATTCGATTTGATATTCTTTTGACCTGACTTCCACAGATCTTCAACAGTTTCCATCTACTCAATCCTATGTTGTCCCAACTGGAAATGGAACCATTTGTTTCTTTCTTATCTGAGTTATACCTTTAGCATGATTGACCCAGGTTCAAGTTTACTGGGGTTCCAGCAAAGCCTCTAAAACTATCATGTCTCCTGGTAAACCAGAAGGAAAATCAGTTCACAGAGTACACTACACAGTCTCACCCGAGATAGTTCTAATGGTGACTGCAATACTCAAGTGCTTGCAGTCTAGGACTAAATGGGGATCTGTGAGTTGCACATTGTGTTAGCACTCTGTAATTTTCCCAAGGCTGTGGATGCAATCACTGAGGTAACATCAAACCACTTGGAGTCTTGGATCTATCCCTCCAAGACTCAAAGAGGGATCTCTCTATCTAATCTAGCTTTGTTTGCTCGGAATTTTAGGCTAGTTATAAGAGTACATGGTTGTTTGTTTTGAAATTTTGGGTTGGAACAACAAGGGAAAACCATTGGGTAATGGAATCAAAGAGGCCAAATTCAATCAAGGGTCGTTTATACAGATAGCTCTACAGGGCAAGGTAGGCATTATTGTTGGATTATTTTAAGATTAAATGAGATGAAAAGACAGAAAAAGATGTGAGGGTCCATTGAGGAAAGAATCAATCAAGAATTTATTTACTTAACTTCAAATGAAGAACATATATATCATCAAAAGACCAGAAACAGAGTGCACCAGACAATTTTTGTTCATTAACTTTCCTTTAATGATTAGAAAATGAAAACTTAATGATCAAAATGGAAACAAATTACAATCATAGAAAGCACTTCACCACCAATATTGACACATGAATCATGTAACTGCTATAATTGTATAATTGGATTGATGAATTGTGGCTCAATGGATTGATTACAACAATGATCATTGTTTTATTTATTCAACATGTTCCAACTGATAAATATATTTTTGACATTTGAATTATAAAAATTTATAGGACAGATTCTCCACCGAGCTCAGGAGGTCGAAATCAACAACTTGCCAAAAATAGAAACAAATCCCTGAAGATTGTGAACTGTCTGCCATGAAAGATGGGCCGGAATGCTGAAAACAGGGGTCAACTCAGACATTCTTATCTCCAAAAATATGACATTTGTGTGAAAACTGAAATATTTTATTTTATATGATCTCGTCCTGAGAAAAAACCTCTATCGGTTTTCCCAAATTCATCTCTAGCTCGCCAAAACAGCTAGCGCAAAAACATGACAAGATTAGGAAAACTGGAAAACTGAAAAATGGTGCTTAGAGATGGCTTTGATTATCCCAATCCATGATACATGTGAAACAAATGAGATAGGTTATTGTTCTTCCACCTGTTTTGGAGAAAAACCTCTCTCGATTTTTCAAAATTCATTTTTGTTTTCCCGGAGTTGCTTTTGGAAAACAAGTGTTCAAAATTGAAAACAATTTGTTTGTTATTTTGGGGAAGGCAGTTTTGGAGGAGGGAGAGTGGTTTTTGGACCCCCCTGGGGTGGTAAGTGGTATTGGGGGGGAGGGGGGGGATATAGTTTTTAATTTTATATATTTTATATATTCTTTTTTGCTTTTATTATTTATTTGTTTTCTTTTATTTTGTTTTGTTTTATTATTGTTTAAATTATTATATGTATTAATTGTTTTGTAATGTTTATTATGTGTTTTATTTTCGTTTTGTTTTTGTTTTTTATTATATTTTGATTTTTAATTAATGTTTTAATTCTAATATATTATTACACTAACCTCATTTTTAACATAAACTCACTAACCTAATTACTAATTATTGACACTATTAATTAATATATTTATTTATTTATTATTAATTACTTATTAAACTAATCTAACTACTAACCTACTAATTAATTTTTACACTATTAATTTAAATACTTATTAAACTAATTAATATTTTATTTTCCTAAGGTTATCTAACTTTGTTTATGTAGAGATGAGTGATGCACGATATGTAGCCAATGGGATAAATGGCCAAGGGAATGAGTGGCACAGAGGTGGATGAAGGATGTAGCAAGGTGATGAAGGATTGAGCAAAATGGATGGAGGGAAAAATGAAATCAATCGAGCCTGGCAAGTCATATGTCTTCATCACGAGGGTGATGCCAAATAGATAGTTGAAGAATCAAGTGTTCTGTGATTATAGGACCCCAACATAGGCTCCACCTAGGGATGGCATCTCTTTCGAGAGGTGACAAGAACCATATAATTCTTGAACATGCAGACCAATACGTTATCCATTGGGTTGGTCCCAAAACTTTATTCTGCAACTTGTACCTGTTATGATCTTTCAACTGGAACCAAATCAAACTGAAGACTGGAATTTTCAAATTGAGACTAAAAAATCATTAAAAGGGATGCTCAAAGAGCTGCGCTTATTTGCACACTATTACCTACCCCATACTGTTGAAAATCATGTTGAATCAAATAATACAAAAATTCCAATGAAGCCAGTCAAATAGCTGCTGAAACAAGTGGACTGCTTTATTTCTTGTTAGCACAATCAAAAGGACAACTTGACCTTTTGTCCACAAAGTCAAAACTGCAAAGTGTAATGGCCACTGCTGAAAACATGATTGATATTTTATGCTGAAAAAATCTTCCATGTAGTCTGCTATGGGATCAGGAAAGACATGGCCTATTTCTTGACTTTCAACAAATATATGGTCATAATTGGGTATGACACATATGCTTTTTACATCATTATACAATTCTTGATATGGCTGAAAATTTTCTACTGAACATTGAAATGAGACTCCTGTTGAAACAGACCATGCAACCGATTACTTAATCATGTCTTGATCATAACTTATTTTAGGCTCGTAACTGGCCAATGAACCATAACTTTTACAACACAAGTCATCGAACACATTAGACATTGGATCCTATAGAAGTTGGGAGGACTGCTTCATTGGTTCCAGAACAAATTTATGATTTTATGTGTTCTTATCATCCATGACATGATTAAATTTTTTCTTCAAAAAATGAAATGAATTGAAGGTTAATGGTATAGAGTTATAATGCATTAATTCATATTCTGTTTGAATATCAATGTAACTCAGGGGCTGTAAACTTGGATCAAGAAAAAATTCCATGTCATCTATGACATCCTCAACAGATTTATCAAAACTTTCTCCATCTTTACTATCGACAACTTGTTTATAATTTTCTCTCAGAAATTGAAATGAAGAGAAACATAAGGGTAAAGTCTTTCCACTTACTCTAAAATTTTATGCATTTTGCTCATTGCTACCATAATTTCTATGCACAGGTTGAATGTCATGTTTGAATTGCAACTGGTCTTCTTCCTCCCAACAATATGCTACTTATGGTTTTGAAGAATTCACCTTGATATAATCATCATCATATTGATCATATTTGGGTAGATCATCCATAAAACAAATGTCATCAAACATACATATCATATCAATTGATTTATCCTCTACAAGCTGATTTGGATATTCATCTGTGTCCATGTTGTGAATTGAATACATGAAATAATCCTCTTTTGATCTATGATACAAAGGGTGAGCTGCAAAGTATTTAGGAACATTGACCCTTTCTTTCTCTGTAACCAATGGAACATGATGCCCTTGAAAAACAAGTACATTTCCCATTATGACTTTCTACATCATTTCTTTCATTGTGCTGGCCAAAATGTCCAGTTTAGCTTTTGAATATTCCAGTTGCTCCTTTGCTATTTTCTCCTTTTCTTCTGCCTTGATATTTGACCTTTTGATCAACAAATTAGCTTCCACACTAATTTCATTATCCCGCATTTCCTTGAGTGTAGTAGTGTTCCTTTCTCTTAGTTGAAATGCCAACTCTAGATCAAAGGCATTTGGGTAGTGTAAAAGAGCTAAACCAGGAGGTGGTCTTATATTAGCAGGCATGGAATTGTAAACTTGATTGAATCTGTCTGAAAAGTGTTGCATTATCTTTCCTGGTTGTCTTTTCAAATGATCATACTCTTCTAAAATGAGAAAAAACATTTCTCTTGATCTCCCATTTACCATGGAAGATTTTTACAAATTGTTGAAGATTCAGAATGCTTGCAGCTGACAAGATTTTTAACCATTCCTTAGCTCTACCTTGCAAAGATAAAGAAAAAAGACTAATGCAGACATCATCTTCCTCAACCTCAAAAAGGTCAAGATAATTTTCAAAACCTTGTATGTGTTTTTCAGCAGTGATGTTACCATATTCTCCATCAAACATCGGAAGATATTTGTAGTAATTGACAGGAAAATCATGGAGTATAGGGGGTAAGATAAGAGGCTTGTATCTATCTGGAATATTTACAAGTGTAGGAGTATGTACAGGGGCTGTAAAAATAGGCTTGATACTTGAGGTTCCTCAGTTCGAATTTGATAAACATGAGTTTCAACAATATGGTCTTATCTAGATTGACAAAAAGAGAGGAAATAATTTAAAATAAAACCTATAATGTCTTGGATGAAATTCCAACTTGCATACCTGATCTTTTCAGATTGTCTTGTCATTGTTTCAGGTTCTTCCTCTAGTGGAGTCTTTGAATTGGAACTAATTTGGAGCTGATTGGAGTCACGAGGTGGATGATTCAGCCTTCTTGTGTCTGATCGCTATCCACCATCAGTAATCATATATAGAACTTGATACACTTTTCTGAGGAAGGTACCCCAGTATCGTCTCCACTATGTTAGTAGTCTGTAATTTGCCCAAGGTTGTGGAGGAAATCACTGAGGTAACATCAAACCACTTGGATTCATAGATCTAGACCTCCAAGACTTAGAGAGGGCTCTCTCTGTCTGATCTAGCTTTGTTTGCTGGGAATTTTAGGCTAGTTATAAGAGTACAAGGTTGTTTGTTTTGAAATTTTGGGTTGGAACAACAAGGGAAAACTATTGGGCAATGGAGTCAAAGAGGTCAAATTCAATCAAGGGTCGGTTATACAGACAACCTAACAGGGCAAGGTAGGCATTCTTGTTGGATTATTTTAAGATTAAATGAGATGAAAAGATAGAAAGAGATGTGAGGGTTCACTAAGCAAAGAAGTAATCAAGAATTCATTTACTTAACTTCAGATGAACATATATATCATCAAAAGACCAGAAACAGAGTGCACCATAAAAAAAAAATCTCGTTAACTTCCCTTTAATGATTAGAAAATGTAAAAATAATGATCACAATTGAAAAAAAATACAATGACAGAAAGCACCTCACCACCAATATTGACACATGAATCTTGTAACTGTTGCAATTGTATAACTGGATTGATGAATTGTGGCTCAATGGGTTGATTACATCAATGATCATTGTTATATTTCTTCAACAGGTTCCAACTGATCAATCTCTTTTTTACATTTGAATTATAAAAATATATAGGAAAGATTCTCCCCCAGGCCCAGGAGGTCGAAATCAACAACTTGCCAAAAATAGAAACAAATCCCTGAAGATTTTGAATTGTCTGCCATGAAAGATGGATTGGACTGCTGAAAATAGGGGTGAAATTAGACATTCCTATATCCCAAAATATGACATATGTGTGAAAAATGAAATAGTTTATTGTAAATGAGTCTGTCCTGAGAAAAAACCTCTTTCGTTTTTCCCAAATTCATCTCCAACTTGCCAAAACAACCACCGCAAAAAACATGACAAGATCAGGAAAAATGGAAAAATGAAAAATGGTGCTCAGATATGGCTTTGATTCCCCAAATCCCTGATACCTGTCCAAAAAATGAGAGAGGTTATTATTCTTCAGCTCGTTGTGGAGAAAAAACTCTCTTGTTTTTTCAAAATTCCTTCTTCTTTTCCTGAAATATCTTTCAGAAAACAGGTGTTCAAAATTGGCGAAAACAATTTTTTTGTTATTTTGGAGAATGCGGTTTTGGAGGAGAGAGAGTGGTATTCGGACCCCACTAGGGTGGTAAGTGGTATTAGGGGGGTTGGGGGGCGGGGGGGGTGGTTGTATGAGTTCACTTGATGGTGACAAGTTTCTTTTGGTGGTGTTGCACATCGGACCCCCCTTTTGGTTGAGTGGCGTAAGGGGGAGGGGGTCTGATATATGGGGAAAAGGTGTGGGTGTTAGAACTTAGGATATAGTTTTTAATTTTATATATTTTTTTATATTCGTTTTTGTTTTTATTATTTATTTGTTTGGTTTTTTTTTTGTTTTTTTTGTTTAATATTGTTTAAATTATTATATGTATTAATTGTTTTTTAATTGCTTTATAGTGTTTATTATGTGTTTTATTTTCGTTTTGTTTTTTCTTTTTATTATATTTTGATTTTTAATTAATGTTTTAATTCTAATATATTATTACACTAACCTCATTTTTAACCTAAACTCACTAACCTAATTACTAATTACTAACACTATTAATTAATCTAATTATTTATTTATTATTAATTACCTTATTAAACTAATCTAACTACTAACCTACTAATTAATTTTTACACTATTAATTTAAATACTTATTAAACTAATTAATATTTTATTATCCTAAGGTTATCTAACTTTGTTTATGCAGGGATGAGTGGTGGGAGAGATGTAGCCAATGGGATAAATGGACAAGGGAGTGAGTGGCGTAGAAGTGGATGAAGGATGCAACAGGGTGATGAAGGATCAGGCGAAATGGATGGAGGGAAAAAATGAAAACCACTGAGCCTAGCAAGCCATATGTCTTCATCACGAGGGCGATGCCAAATAGATAGATGAAGAATCAAGTTTCCTATGATTATAGGACCCCAACACACTATGAGTTCTATTTAATTATTAAAGCAATATATTGGCATTATCATTCATGCATGTATTGTAATTGGATTCATTAATTCATTCATACATCAATCTAACATCTACTCGTAGATAGTAAAAGAGACATAAGCATTCAATCACATAAGACGGGTTTTACCATGGTTCACCCCCTCCTCGGCTACGTCCACAAAGATTTGGCTCTCAAGCTCTTCTATTATGGTAGTTACAAAACTACAACGCCACGCACTTTACAACTTGTTCTCAATTGGGTCGAGATCTATTATGAGGTAGACTAGATCACACCAGGCTCCTCAACTTGTGATCTAACCCTCAAATCTACCCTCCTGACCCCTCTACATCTCAACAACTTACAAAATTGGATCGGATTATAGTAGTTTTACCAACTAGCTACTTCTTCTCATGCAAGTAACACTCCCTAAATCAGAATCCGCTCTAAACCCCCACCCTCTAGACCTCCTAGGTATATATATATATATATATATAATGATGCTAGGGTTAGGGTTTTTCTAATACATTGGAATGACTGATGAGCTATACATAGTTATTTTCGTTTTTTTTTTCTTTTATTGAGTTATACAGAGTATATCATGTGTAAATTATTCATTATTCTAAATGGTTAATCAAAATTCTTCCATTCTTTCTCTCTTGCTTCTTCTTTCTCAATTTCTCTCTGCAAATGTGTGGTATTTTCTAGCTAGATCTATTTTTTTGCAGGTTCAACACATTTACACTTAGCTCCTTGCCACACTTGGACCATACTAATCTTAATTGTTTGTTTAGCTTAACTCTACTTTGTATACTAGTACAATGCATAGATAGAGTTTGTTTGTCTAGTGATGCATACCGTAATATTTTCTCACATACTTTGTTGTCAGTAAACGGTGCCATCTCCCTTGTCATATATTTTCCTTTCATATCCCCCCCCCTTCATATAATTTCCTTTCATATTTTTCATTACTCAACCCATCCTCACACTTGGACCATACTATTCTTAATGGTTTGTTTGGGTGAACTTAACTTTGTATACTTAGACAGTGCATAGATAGAGGTTGTTCATTTGGTGATGCATCATAGATTGGGATATGTTTATGGTTGAAACATTATAATCAAGCCCTATTTTTAATTTTTCATATAAATTGGGACAATTTGTATTATATAAAATGTTATAGCCGAGCCTAAACAAAAAAGTCACAAAAATTGGTAGCCTTAATTTTCAAACAAAAATGCTAGCTCATTATCTACCATATATAGAGAATACTTATGTCTACAAGAAATACATCCCAATATTTCTTACATGTATATTTTTTGAAAAAAACTCCTAAAATACTAATTACTTTGCAGTAGATAACATTTAACGAGAAAGACATGGTAACTCTATCCCTCTTCCAACTCTAGATTGGTTGGATTAGATTCATGGTTGTCAATATTCATGTCTTCAAGAATGTGATAAACAATGTCCTCCCCCTTTGTTATTGGATAAATCCGTAGGTGCGGACATTAATCGATCTCCCTAGATCCACCTGGATCTAGAACAAAGCAAGACAGAACATGACTCTTTCCCTAGATTTTGACCATTGAATTAACTAGGAGGAAAGAACAAATAACATACCTTATTATCGCTTCCTATGGTCTTTGTTGCTCTCGCTTCGCTCCAGTGCTCTCGTGCAGCCAAGACCAATAAAACACAAACCGACAAAAGTGAAGATAGCACAATCTATTAACCAGTCAATCTATGTATATGATCAAGGAATTATACAATAAAGTGGAAATAGCTTTATGGGAAAGGGACACGCTACCGTATCATATTAATGGAAAGTAAAGATTACAACCTGAGCCTTGATGTCGCAAACTTCCTTTCGATGGCCCTTGGCCCCGACACACACACTTGCTCAGTCCTTGCATGAAGAATATCAAATCCTCTTGATAGACCTACTAGAGTCTTCAAGTTGTTGTTCAATGATGAGTCCTTCACACAATTCTTTCACTAATTCTCCAATGAATCTTGCTTAACCTTTTCCATGAGAATTCACTCAATATATAGGAGAGAATGAATTAATTACTTGGATAAGAATGATCCCAAAATATCAGGGAATCTAGGACTAGGATAACCATTCGAATGCCATCTCATCCTTCTAGAAGATTCCCTTCTAGAAGCATCGAGAATTCATCTTTTTCCTTGATTTAGGAAGAGTTCTCACCCTAGCAGTTCAACACAGTGCAAAATTCTCGCACCCTGGCTTAAGGCAGCCTGCGAGAATCATACATTCTCACACCCAAATATACTAGCAGCCTGCGAACAGTCTTCAAAAAGGAGTTTTCTTAGAAGAGATGAAAGTAACTTTTTCTCGGAAGAAAATTCTTATGAAGAGCCTGAGTACACCATTATTAATACATCATCATGAGGACCAAAATCATGGGTAACAGAATGCCCCCCAAAGTATGAGGTTGGAACCACCCCAAAGTATGAGGTTGGAACCAATGACAGCCGAAAGACTTTGTAAGTTGCATGTGTGTGTCGGAAACCAGGAGCACACCTAATCGGAAACCTATGAACAATCAAGCATATGCAAAATATCAGATATACCACTTCTGAGGTAGGCATTCCCATACTCAGATCATAGACTGATGACAATTGTAGACCTGCGTCATGGCCACCACTCATACACTGCGGATCCATGCTGTCAAAATATAGCATAGCCACCAAGAATACACTGTGGATCTATGCAAGAAATTTCAAATCAAGATGACATAGCCACAAGACATACACAGTGGATCTATGTGTCACAGACAATACATACTCCATCGCAACCTGGACAAAAAGATTATAACTAGGGTCTTCAATCTCGTCGCCCAAAGTACGAATCTAACCATGTGATTACATGTGTTGAAGTCGAACATGGCAGAAACCACTTGATTACCGGTCATTGATGAAACCGTTAACAAGTGCGAGGGAAATCACCATTGATGTCAATGACTCCCAAGGTACCCTAGTACAATCCATCGAGTGTGAATGAATGTGTTGAAGTCGAATATCTGATGGAATATTTCGATCAGGGGTCAATGATGTAAACCCACTGTCGAAAGTGATGAAACCTGCCATTGAGGCATGCAAGCTCCAAGGTACCCAAGAATTTCTAAGTCTTGATTTCGGATAATGATCTGACGTCGATGGAACAAAACTCGTCACAGGAGGGCCTTGATGTATCCCCCATCAATGACACGAAATGAGTAACAGATTTTGAAAGTGAAACAGAGTAGGACTGGACACAGGGAAGGCCGACACAAAGAGAATGGACAACTACAAATGGTCGACTCAATATAGGTTTCAGATGGACTTCTCTTGAACATATGAACTACACGACCAATGATTTGGCAGCACTGACTCAAAGACGACACAGGGGATGACCTTATAGAAAATCAAATGAGAGACAAATGGATTTCCCAAACCGGTTTCAAATGTGATGAATAGGGGGTGTCATGTTTAAGAGCGACACTTACTGCCAATCAATACGAAGATGAAAATATATCCCTTTCCCAAATTTTCCCCCACCATTTCTGGCAAGTACCTCTTTATTTTTACGCAAGCTTGAGGAGGATAACATATGCTTGTTGATGTAACCTCATCCTTCGGATGAGTCCCTCAGAGTATGTTTAACGAAACCTAAGAAGGAATGGTTCGGTCCCATCACAGGTCTGTCAATGTTTGTTTAACGAGTCAAGAGATAGAAAACTCGAAGGTTTTTCATGATTATAGAGTTTGGAAAAACACTTAAAAGATAAATCTCTCAGTTCCTTTTTCGTAAAATAGTTTGGACGAGACCGAAAAAGAGATAAATTATCGCTCACCAGACGCTTACTTCAAATACTTTATCGAGTGTGAAAATAGCAAGGTCGTTCGGCGATCTTTTCATGTTTAGAGAGTCTGAAAAGAGCTTAAAGAGGACTCTAGGGGGGTTCCTTTTTCGTATAACCTTGTTGAGCTCGAAAAAGTGATAAAAGTATGCTCGATCGTGTTCTCATGTATTTACGAGCACAAGAACGAACAAAGACCACGCTCGAGGTTTTTATATAAAAACCATAAAAAACAATCAAAAACACGTGATGACAAAGAAAAATATGTCCAAATCCCGATACTTGACCATTAAAGTTGTTATGCCTGAAAAAGGTTCACTCAACATGACATTAGGGATTAGGGTTTAATATATAAATAAGCATAAAAAACCAAATGACATAGTAAAAGTAAATAAAAAGGAGTAAATACTCTTTCTACCACATCATTTTTACCTTTCCACTATTTGAGCTCCAAAAAACCCCTCTTTTACCCTTAGAGTTCGACATCAAATTGCGGGAGCTACGAGACACCATTCAGCGAGCCGTCTGCAACACTAAGGTAGGCTCTTCGTCCTTAACACTTTCATGGTTTAATTTTGTAATTTCATTGGTTAAATTTTCATTTTTAAGTTTATTTTCCAAGCCCTACATGCGCACTGCCATTCTCGCAGGTAGGATATACGGGGCCTGCGAGAATGATGCATTCTTGCAGGTGAGCCTAAGGCCACCTGTGAGGTTCTCGCACTGTGCAGACAGGGCACATGCGAGAACCACAAATCTCAAAAAAAAAAAAATTTTAATTTATCCAATAAAAGAGAATGAATTCATGAAAATAGTTGTTAATCTTCTTGTTGTGTCTCTTAAGCAGATATTTGGCTATCAACATGGTGCTTGAATGGCGCGAAAGAGAACATGAAGAAGACAATGCAATGGTTGAAATTAATCCACCTACTATAGCTTCTTTGAGAGACTGTGGGCTCTTGAAGTACTTTCACATCCCGGGCATGAGGGCCCAAGTCAGACTATTAGAGTACTTTGTGTGCATGTGGGACCCTGATCAACAGGTATTTCAGGTGGGGGTCCACACACTGTCCTTAGACATTGAGGACATTTACTTTTTGACTGGATTGTCCTGGCGAGGGTACTATGTTAGCCTGACCGGTAGTAAAGGTGGTGGGCTACAGATGAGTGAGTACTACCGTATACACTGCGTTCCCGAGGCTAAGAGAAAGAAAGGAAAAGTAGCTATCTGGGGGGTACGAGACTTGACCCTCCGTACTATCATTTTCACTATAGCTTGGATGGCTAGGAGTTATGCTCCTCACATGGTGTTACAAAGTTACTTCCAGTATGTTATTGAGTGTACTGAGCCTCGAGTATTCAATTGGGCATATGTTGTGCTTCGCAGTATAAAAAAGCAATTGACCAAATGTAGACGCGGCAACCTGAAGCAATTCGGGTATGAATCTTTGTTGGTGTCCTTCTTCCTCAAGAGGGTCCCATTACTGAGGTTGCAGGTTGAATGGAATACAGTGGGTCCCAGGGATCCAAGGATGCTGAGATGGTGTCGGTTTATGGCCCTGCACGTAGCATGATCGATCATCAAGTATGATGATACTTTCTTTGACTGGCTTCAACCACAGTTGTTGATGGTTAACGACTATGCTTATGTCGGCTTGGATTTTCGAGGAGATACAAATTTAGCATTGCCAGAGGATGCTTGGTGGGGGGACCTTGGTAAGAAGTACACATGTTTTTGTGAATTTTTATCATATTCAAATGTTTTTTTTTTTATATGTTCGTCCAAAGACTAATACAAAATCATTTGTTGATAACACAGATGTTGGACCTTACAGACCTCCTGGCACTTCTCTCATCCAGCAGCGAGGAGAGGTAGTGGCAGCACCATAGTATGTTGAGGATTATAAAGTGGTGGAACAAAATCTAGAGGGCCTGACTGCAGATATTCCAGACATGACTCTAGAATAGTTTCCACGACGCGATCAACGTCATACTGTAGGGGTATCAACATCTATGAGTTGACTTCTCCGTAGGGTTACTCGACAAGTTGTGTGTTACCGTGAACGTCATCCATGGCGTCACTTTGTAGAAGCTATGAGCTTCAGATTTTGACATTTTGGTTTTCAGACAATTTTTTTGTAAAAAACTATTTTGATCGTTATATATACAGACGGATTCTACCAGTTTACCTTATATTGTGTGAATATTGATGTGATTGATTTATAAATGATTCAAATGTCTGTCCAATACATAATTATCCAATGCATCTGTTAATGTATTTAGACATCTAGGAATATGTTGATATTCAATGTGATCAAAATAATGTTCCAAGAGGCGAATTCGCAAATACACCCGTAACAAAGTAGGACTTCGAATAGAGTAGATATTACTTAACTGTAGTACTACAAGTTGTGAGTCAAGTCGCACAACCAAATGAAAAATTTCGAGCGAGATAGCATCAACCAATAATTCAACAACGACGCTATACTCTGCAATGGTGTTGGTCACACGGTCGATGCACACACCTCATAAAGAGACAAGTTCGTTTGTAGGGGCGATTGCCCATGCAGCAGAAGCAAGGTTCTGAGTACTACGGCTAGTGCCATTAGTGAAGCCAATATAGGGTAGCGAAGACTCCGACATCTGTAAATCAAACACAACGTCACATAAGGGCAGAGACCAGATAACGACAAAAGAAAGCTATAGTAACACACACAAAAGTATGATACATTAAAATACAAGTACTTGTGCACATATGATTTATGCATAGTACTTCTTCAAGTACAACCCATTCCTGGGTTCACTCAAAGGGATACCATCGTAATCTACCAACTCATATACTCCTTTTTCCAAAACTCGGTGAACAATATAAGGACCTCGCCACATGGGTTCGAATTTCCCAGCTCCTAACACATCTCAATCATGTTCATAGAGAAGAACAAGATCACCTTCGGAGAAAACACAAGGCTTGACATGCTTGTCATATTGGGCCTTGACACGTTTCTTCTGGGCTTCTATTACTAGAGTGGTGTCATGTCGAGTTTCATCTAATCACATAAGATACAATAGAAATTCTTCTTCAGCAGAAGTGTTGGGTAGGAGTTCAACAGCTAGCTTCAGAGAGGGTATCTCGCATTCTATAGGAAGAATGGATTCCACACCATAGACTAACTGAAAAGGCATAAACCCAGTAGCGGACTTGACAGATGTTTGGTACGCCCACAATGTCGAAAACAACATTGTGTGCCAACTTGTTTTATGAATCCCTATCATTCGTCGAAGCATAGTTATGAGAACTTTGTTAATCGCTTTGACTTTACCATTAGCTTGTGGATAATAGGGCATTGAGTTATCATGGCGAAGACCCAACTTGTCAGTAAGTTCAGACATCATAAAATTCCTAAAGTGGTTACCGTGATCAGTGATGATAGCTTGAGGAAAACCAAAATGAGCTATGACGTGATTAAAAAGAAACAAGGTTGCGGTCTTTCCAGTGATGTCAAATTTCGGCATCGCCTCGGCCCATTTCGTAAAGTAATCAACGACTACAATGATGTAACCATGTGCTATATTTTGACAGCATGGATCCACAGTGTATGATTGGTGGCCATGACCCAGGTCTACAATTGTCATCAGTCTATGATCTGAGTATGGGAATGCCTACCTCAGAAGTGGTATATATGATATTCTGCAGATGCTTGATTGTTCGCAGGTTTCCGATTAGGTGTGCTCCTGGTTTCCGACACACACATGCATCTTACAAAGTCTTTCGGTTGTCACTGGTTCCAACCTCATACTTTGGGGGGCATTCTGTTACCCATGATTTTGGTCCTCATGATGATGTATTAATAATGGTGTACTCAGGCTCTTCATAAGAACTTTCTCCTAAGAAAAAGTTACTTTCATCTCTTCCAAGAAAACTCCTTTTTGAAGACTGTTCGTAGGCTGCTAGTATATTTGGGTGCGAGAATGTATGATTCTTGCAGGCTGCCTTAAGCCAAGGTGCGAGAAGTTCACACTGTGTTGAACTGCTAGGGTGCGAACTCTTCCTAAAGCAAGGAAAAAGATGAATTATTGATGCTTTTAGAAGGGAATCTTCTAGAAGGATGAGATGGCATTCGAATGGTTATCCTAGTACTGGATTCCCTGATATTTTGGGATCATTCTTATCCAAGTAATTAATTCATTATCTCCTATATATTGAGTGAATTCTCATGGAAATGGTTAAGCAAGATTCATTGGAGAGTTAGTGAAAGAATTGTGTGAAGGACTCATCATTGAACAGCGTCTTGAAGACTCTAGCAGGTCTATCAAGAGGATTTGATCTTCTTCATGCAAGGATTGAGCAAGTGTGTGTGTCGGAGCCAAGGGCCATCGAAAGGAAGTTTGCGACATCAAGGCTCAGGTTGTAATCTTTACTTTCCATTAATATGATATGGCAGCATGTCCCTTTCCCATAAAGTTATTTCCACTTTGTTGTATAATTCCTTGATCATATACATAGATTGATTGTTGAATAGATTGTGCTATCTTCACTTTGGTTGGTTTGTGTTGTCTTGGTCTTGGCTGCACGAGAGCACTGGAGCGAAGCGGGAGTAACAAAGACCATAGGAAGCGATAATAAGGTATTTTATTTGTTCTTGCCTCCTAGTTAATTCAATGGTCAAAATCTAGGGAAAGAGTCATGTTTTGTCTTGCTTTGTTCTAGATCCAGGTGGATCTAGGGAGATCGGTTAGTGTCTGCACCTATGGATTTATCCAATAACAAAATTGGCGACTCAAATGGGGGCTGCCACTACCTAATGTCATATGCTTGTTATCAATACTATTAAAAGGCATTATAATACTCAGCATATTGTTGTGTAGCACTACCTAATGTCATATGCTTGTTATGAGGATTATATAAACTTTGGACTGCACCTAGGGATTAGGGATTCGGGACCTTTTTGAAGATTGTTTGTAGGCTGCTAGTATATTTGGGTGCGAGAATGTATGATTCTGGCAGGCTGCCTTAAGCCAAGGTGTGAGAATTTCGCACTGTGTTGAACTGCTAGGGTGCGAACTCTTCCTAAAGAAAGGAAAAAGATGAAAGTAACTTTTTCTCAGGAGAAAGTTCTTATGAAGAGCCTGAGTACACCATTATTAATACATCATCATGAGGACCAAAATCATGGGTAACATCCTTAATATGTAAATGAATAGAAATTGTAGAAATATTGAAATTTGGGGTTGTGGACTGAGATATTTTACTTAAATTAAGAACCAAATTTCTAAGCATCTTGCACTCTGCTTCCACAAAATCGATTTGTTTCTTCTGCTATTCTAGTGTAATCACAATTATGCAGTTTTGGGCAGAACACTAGTTTTATTCTCATGAAACTTTGAAGTAATTAAGAAAATGGAGGTCCTTTTACAAAGAATGGACTCTTTTTTCCTATGGAGGGCTCTCCAAATGTCTTGGGCCTCCCAATAATCCATGAAATTAAAAAAATTAATAGAACATGGAGGCCAATTTTTAGTTGATCTTGTAACACCCCCATTAGTTAAAACATCAAAATGGCATTCAAAAACACACACATTGGATGATCGACACCATCCTCTCCTCCAACAGAAGTCTGGAATTCAATTAAAAGAAGAGACTCATGGGGATAAGATACAACCCACAGACTCAAAATATGTGTACAGTCATCAGGATCCAAACATAACATGAAAATATTGTTTTCATGATTCCACAACTAGGAATATGGACCTTTTCCTACCTTCAAGAACTGGAGAAATATCTAGAAAATCCACATTTCTGGTAGTATTTTTATTTTCCACCACTGATAGTTTCCATGTCATATACATCTCAAAATAAATAAGCTCTCCCCCACTCAAAGAAATTATGACTAAAATCTATTGCATCCCACTTTCATAATTGTATTTTTCCTTGGGGTTTTCCATTCATTTATACACCCATCTTCTCTTACATGCAAAAATCCATTGTGGTGGACTTGCACTAAGGAATATTCTCCCAGAAGAGAAACATATAGTGAACAAGTAGTATCAAGAAATCCATTGTCACTAACTTCTTCGACCATTTCACCAATAGATAGAACCAAAGTAGCATTTACAAAGGACATGACAGTGTACATCAAATTAATCATTTATTGCTTTTCTTCATTGTCCAAAATTCACTAGGAATACTTGGTAAGCATCACACCCAAGCCATACTAAAAAGTATATGAAAGCGATATTCATAGGTATGTACATGATCAAATATGTTTTTATGACTGTATCTTTTCGAGCTGGCCTCACAATCATATGAAATAGACAAAATTGCAATGAATTGAATACTCATTAGTACATCCATTTGAAATTTATAAGTAAATCAAATACATAGTGCCATATATATTATTTGAAGTACAAAGTGTGAGTAGAAACCATACAATTTAAATGTCATAAAAAATTTACCAAGAGATTCAAAAATTACATGGAATAGACAAAATTGAGGAAGGATTTTCTTTGACAGTGCTATTAGGAGCTTCAATCATTTACATGCAGTTGAATATTAATTATAAATATGTATTACAAATTGTGGGTATGTGACAGATGTGAAATTGAACTAGGGCGCCAAATAAACCTTACTTCTCACCTAATGTAATAGGGGTATACCAGGACCAAAGATCACAGAGAGATGCAAGGAAAAACACTAGAACCCCTAGAAAATGTGTTAGAGTCATGAACATGAAGGATACCCCTAAATTTCACCCTTGTGGGGACAATATCATAAGCACTTTGAACAACCCAAGAAAATATTAGACCCTTGGGCTAAAAACAAAGAAAAAAAAATTAATCCAACAAAAGTTTTCATAACATAGAAACCAAATTCCAATGACCAAAGTATGACAACTCAAACCAAAATCCTTTAAGTAGAAGTTCCATAGGACAATCCATAGAGAGAGTGATGTTCTTACCAAACTGATCCCCTTGTTTCATCCATCATAGCACAAATCCCACACAATTTCCATTATCCCACCACTGTAAAAATAAATTGTAGCACAATGTTCAAAAAATAAGACATAATTATGAATAAGCATGTGAAGTGTTGATGAAAAGGTCATATTGTATTCCTTCACCTCATATGCAATCCCTAGAGATTGGAAATGAGACACATGGTTTATAAATGAGATGATATGTTCTATGATTTATATAATGTGCTAGTTTATGGGATTGGGTGGTAATATAACACCCATTTTTGCCTTATCACCCCTACTTGGAGAGAAGTGGCCTTGTTGGATTGAGAATCTTCTTGAGGATTTTGATCTTGAGGGACCTGAAAAAATGAGATCTTTTGAAAACTACTAGCTTCCTTCTGAGATCAAGATATAATGTAAGAAATCCCCTTATTATAAGAGGGGATATTTGATAGCAATCGGTTGATTACTAAGTTGGAGTCCTTGATAAATATGAAACTATGTCTTCCTAATTTAGATGCAAGGATTAAACCCTAAAGGAGTGGATAAGATTTGACTTGATTATTCAAGGATTATTTAAGATACGGTTATAACATCATTTGACACCATCATGTCTAAAATTATCAAGTGGCCATCATATCCATCACTTGCTTTGATTTCTCACCTTGAAGCTTGCTTAATGAGAACATTTATAAATCAACATGCTCTTTTCCATAAAAAAAAAGGATCATTTACACACCCTTTCTCTTTAGAAAAGGTGTGGGTACCTTAAAAATGGATAAAAATATATAAAATGATCGAAAATAATGCACTCCTAAGTGGGGTTTACGTATCCCACACACCTCTACCCTCATAAAACGCATTCCCAACTACGTCAAACAACTCATAAGGGTATAAAAAGAGGACTAATGTTAGAGGAGAGAATAGAACTAACACATTGGTAGAGATACCATATTGGCATCCTCACAATGTAGAAATCATATGTGTTTATTATTCTAAGTTTTTATGACCTTCTTCCCACAAAAAACCCTTGTTTTCTAAGTCAAATTGTTATAACCCTAAATTGCATCACACATGCTTACCTGGCATCAGGCCAACTCATATCCCTTCATTGCCAAAACATCTGTTGAACAACTCTTTGAAAATTCTCTTCTGTCAAGGCCCACGCACCCTAACCCATTACTGCACGAGTGTGCACGCTGGCTGGCTCACTACATCCCGCATGTACCTAACAAATCAAGAAAAAAGGAAAGTTGCCGACGGAACAAAAAGCTATGGGTCAGTTAACTGAAACTCCCAGCCATGCATGGCCGAGGGTTCGTCCAAAACCATAGCTCCTTCTAGCCTATAAAAGAAGGGGTAGGGGTACCATTTGGATGGAGAAAAGAAATATAGCGAAGAAACTCTACCCATTTACATAATCCATTGTCCCAACCCTTTAGCCTTTCCTCATGCCAAAGGAGATTTAACGCAAAGCAGTTGGAGGACAGAAGAAGAGGAGCCCAGGATCAGGATCAAGGAGCGGTGGCCGGTCTCGACTTTGATTGTAAGTTGATTCATTTTTTCAAATAATAAAAGAATACTTTTCCCATCCCAATGCATGAGTTATCTATGGTTTGGTTAATTTATGCTTAATTTCTAACCCTTGAGTAGAGAAGTAGCATGCATACATATTTGTTCATCTTGATTGCAGGTCATCTTTGGAAGGAGCAGTGCAAGCAAGTGGTCAAAGCGCAATGGAGGATCTACATCGAACATTGGTAACAAGGTTAGTAGTCATTCTCCATGCATGTACTGTGAAAGAGGGGTTTAAGTTTTGGGGTTGTAGGTTAAAAAGTAATTTCCTTACGGTCAAAATCTACATGCAATTCTGACCCTAGTTTGCTAGTCCGTAGGGTATTTTTCCCAACAACAGAATTGGCGATCGTACTGGGGATAATACTCTTTAGGGTTTCTGGATTTCTTTAAAGTTTTTGGGTAGTTTAAAGAATAGGTGTTATGTTTTTCTTTGCCTGTCCTTTTCTGCTAGGTCTAAGCTAGCAGGGAGCCTGGTTCTTCATACCAGTTTTCCTTGAATTTTGCTTGACGGTAGTTGTCGAGACATACAAAGGTACACACAGCCTACAGAAGGCCTGTATGCGTGTACCCGTGCCCTATCCTCTTATAGCTCGCGTGTGAACGCTAGCTGTAGGGATAAAAGTAGTGTGTAGGACTTCAGAGAACTTTGGAGGTAGTCCACCTCTTCCCTGTCAGAATTATACATTCTCAGGGGGTTTTCTGGAATCCTGTCTGAGTCTTGTTGGTTCACAGTCCTATCTCAGATTGTTTTTCTCACTTTGTTATTCCATGCATTATTTTTTCTTTTCTGTTAGAAAGATCATCCAAGCCTTCAAGGGACCCTGGTTATCAATACCAAAGGCCTCTTCCTAGTCTGGACTGCTTGTTTTTATTTTTTTCTTAGAATTATACATACACGCGGCCTGTACAAGGTCAGCCCGTGTGTACACGCTTCTTGTTTTATCTCAGCACACGTTTGCACGTGTGTTGTTTTAGTGACAATAGCGTGCTTGACAGGCTACTTTTTAATCAGGGTGGGGCAGTCATCCCCTCCTTTGATGAGAAGTATTCCTCTCAGGTGTTTGAGTCTAGGCTTGAACATTCAGTAGGTTAGGTCCTCTTACCCTTAGCCTGCTTTTTCTCAGCTGATAGTTGACAGAAAATATAAAAAGAAAAGTTTGTTTTATGGTTTTTAGACAAGTGTAAGAGTCTTTGTTTTCTTGATTGCCATTGTGTGTCTTTACTCTGATTCTTTGTGATCTGCGCTTTAAGCCAGATATATATATATATATATATATATATATCTTTTCATTTTCTTCCTTGTTTGAAGAGTGTGTTTCTGCATCATTAGCTAGGGATAATTCTTTTGTTTAGTAAGTTTTTGCAGTGCATTTAGAGAATAAGTAGCTCGTAGTCGAGCGAAATTTCTTTATGATTGTTGCATAAAATCTTAGAAAAATTGAAAGGAAAAAGAAATCTTTCTTTGTGAAAAGTTGTTGAGATTTTGCATTTAGTAAAAGTCTTTTGTTTCCATCTTTTTTCATTCGTTTTTTAGTAAAAGTCTTTTGTTTCCATCTTTTTTCATTCGTTTTTGCTTTCGTCTTTACACATCATCAGTTTCACCTTCATACCCCGTGACATAAGAAAACCCATAAAAGTAATGCTAATTTAAAATCTATTAGACTTTTTGTTTGTAGGGTTCACAAACTAGTTCAGGACTAGGACCTTGGATTAGGTTGGAGAGGAAACTCTCCAAGGCCATTCAAAACCAAACATTAGAGTTTGTGATAGGGAGTGTCTAAGTCCAGTTTCATGGAAGTTATCTGGGACCCCCCTCTAACACAGTGGATAAACACGAGGTCGCGTGCGGAAAGGTAGCGGAGATAACCCCTCCAAAGCCGGACCAATCGTAGTGGAGAACACATATCAAGGGCTTGTTTTGGGATTCCGTCATTTGCATTTGCCACGGGGCTTCGTGGGTATCGAATCCATTTGAGGTCCTTAGTTTTCTTCCGGACCATTTGCTCTCGATACCCTTGACAGGTTTCGGGCTTGATACCCTGCTCATTGTGGTCTACCCGACTTTCGATTGTACCCGCCTGGTGATTGTTCGCGTGCTGGCAACCTAGTTGCCAATCTTTTTAGGGACATACACAGGTGACTGTGGGGGTATACCGCAGTACCTAGGACAGAAATCGGGCCACACTTTGTAGAGTATACCCAGAGGGTGATTCCGTGTTCGAGTTTCACTTGCACCAGTAAGTTGTTGTAGTGTTGGTTGTTGTAACTGTTCTTCCAAATAGTTTAGTGATTGCTTGTCTTATCTCTTAGGGGCTTCTTTTTAGTGTGTGTTACTTTTTGAATGTGTAGAATACCTTAGTATGTCTTGGATCTTCTCACATGGTGGAGGATCCCGAGCTCCGTCGTTCATGAAGGCTTCTGGGCCTGTCGCCGATTATACTGGAGCCACCCCCGCCGCCATTGAGGTGGAAGCTAGACCAACAAGGGTCTTTAGAAGCGACCGGGTTACAAACCTTTGTGCCCAAACAACTCCTGGAGGAATCAAATACCAATATTGGCTCAGTTGCAACCCCTACCACTGATACCTGGCCACCGGTTATTGTACCAATCTAATTTTATGAAATCCTGTCAGTGCCTCACATAGCTATGGAAACAAATGTTGTTACTTCTTCTGGGAATTCTTCCATTCCCACCACAGTTTCTACCATAAGAGAAGCATATACTAACTTCACGTCGTCATTCTGATCCACCATGGTCTTGGCCGGAACTACGTCGCACAGTGGACCGAACCCATTTATGGCAGCAGCCACAACCCCCTTCACACCTAGTGCGACAGGCCCTCCGTTCTCATACGGTATGCCTAGTTCGGGTACAAGTCCTGCACTCACTTACTCCACTTTACAGACTTTGGGTCTGGGGGCAAGGAGCTCTAACGCTCCTCTGCAAGGTCAACTTGGGGGCACTCCTATCCCTTTCAACGCTTTTCCTTACACCAGAGGTCATATCCCTCCTTCGTCCCCTTCGTTTGGTGGTCCGCATCAGTAGTCCGCCGGGAAGCCTGCACACACTAGTTTATTTGGAACCAGGAGTCAAGGAACACCTGTGCATAGTATGCCAGTAGGTTCGTCATCGTTTGTTTGGAACAGGACGTTTGGTAACAACACTTTCTCATCCTTCGCTTTCCCATCTGGGGGAAATCCCATTTTTGGACAGTCTACTCCGGCACAGGGTACTATTCCTGCGCCGGGGGAACATACAGCAGGACCTTGGAACTCAAGACAAGGATCAGTTCCCTCCTCTGGAATGTCGTTCTGGGGTAATTATTTCCACAGTCAATGGAACCCTGGACAGACTACTATGCCTCTCCCATCAGGACCGGCATGGGGTAATCCTTCCCAAAGTCCTTCAAACACGATGCATGCCCAACACCCTATGTCCTTTATGGGAAATCAGTCGATGATGTCTCTGCAGATGAAAAATCCTTACGCTGGTCAGGGCCATGGTTTCTACTAGAATCCGAGCCAGCAGCCAAAGTTTTCCTGTTAACCTGGTGCCAGCCAAACTCTAGGACCCTTTTTCCATGGTTATCAGCAGCAACCCAAATTCCATTCCTGACAACTTTACACTTGCCAGATTTGACAAGGTTGTTAAATGATCCTATTTGTCACGATCCACGTTGGCCTCCTATGCCAATGAAGTTTCCTTCAGACATTCCAAAGTTCGAGGCCAAGCCTAATGAAGATCCAGGTGATCATGTGACTACCTTCCATCTTTGGTGTTCATCTAACTCATTGAAAGATGACTCTGTACAGTTGCGATTGTTTCAACGCACTCTTATCGGGAGTGCCGCGAAATGGTACATCGAGCTCGATCGCTCAAGATACTCTTCGTTTGGTGAACTAGTAATGGCCTTCCTTAACCATTTCCAGTTACCTGTGAGATATGACGCTGGCACAGATCTGCTCGCCAATTTCGAGCAGACAATAGTGAACCATATTTCTGATCATATCCAAGAATGGAGATGTCGGAAGAGTCTAATCAAAGTACCAGTCCCACCAGCATTCCTGCTTGAGTGTTTCCTTAAGTCTTTGGTCCCACAGTTATCCAAAGACATCGGGACTTTCAGAGTTTTCTCCGAAGAAGATGCCATCATGAGGGCTCAACAGTTTGAGCTCATCTATTCTCAGTCTGGTTTATTATACAACATCCTGCCGGATGCACCACGATCGATACTGGATAAAACTAGACAGAGAACTGGACCACATGCCGATGGTATCATTGGTTCAGCACAAACCAATCCTATTGAGCAATTGACAAAACAGTTGCAGCAGTTATCTATACAACACACAGCGGCCAGCCAGACTACTTCTTTGGCTGCTCCTCCTACCCAAACATCGAAAGTACACTCCATGTAGTCGACTAACCCAAAGGCCACCCAGCAGCCTGAAGGGAAGAAAAAACAACGAAAGAAGGGTAAGGGGGATAAAAAACCCACTGATAATGATGGCGGGAACACTACAGAAAAACAGAAGGCGAGGTATCCGTGCAACTTGTGAGCGGAAGACCACCCGACCCATCTTTTTCCTCGACTTGCAGAGGCCCAAAAGTTTGTCACACAGCAACAACAGACAATGTTGACTAATCCTTTTCAACATGGGCAAAATTTAACTCAAGCCTCTACAAGTGCTGAAGGGGGCATCCAAGAAACCTTCCCTCCTCCAAACAATCCCTCATCCGCGAATGTATACATGGTTAGGGGTGATGCTTTCATAACGACTAGAGCGCATGACTATAGTAAACCAAGCGCTTTTGAGAAGGGTAAAGAAGCTAAGCTCCCATCTCTTCCTCTACAGATTGAGAAGACGTTGGGAGAAAAAATGACACGCATTCCAAAGGGTGCTTTTAAAAAAGCTTCTCACAACCCAAATGCAAGGGCCGCCCAGAATTACTCTGTGGTGGAGGATTTATCACAAACCCCTTGTGCAATGTCTGCTTTGGAGGTCCTCCAAAGCTGCCCTGCTCAGAGGAAAGCCTTGTTAACTACTTTAGGCTCTACTGAGAGTTGTAACCCGGGTACCATCATGTTAGATACAACCGACTTAAAACCTCATCTGCCTTACCACGTAGCGTTTCAGATAGTAGTGGCTCATCCCACGAAAACTTTTACATGGAATATCTTTTGCACGGTGGTCGATGAGGGCGCCTAGACATGCGTTATGTCGTTAGCATGTTGGAAGGCCATTGGCCAGCCCACTTTGTCTCCTTCACCTACTCTCTTCACTGCTTTCGACGGTCTTTCTTTCCGACCACATGGCATAGTTCCTTCTTTCCCTGTGCATTTAGGAGGGAAAACCGTGTGTGTCGAAGTGGAAGTAGTCGATGCTCCCCTCGACTATAACCTCTTGTTAGGATGGAGTTGGACTTATGCTATGCAAGCTATGGTTGCTACAGTTTTCCGAGTCTTGTTGTTTCCACATGAGGGTCGGATAGTGACCATCGATCAATTGTCCTTCTCTAGACCTGAACCAACTTTGGGGGTATCCACGATCCCCTTGATTGATAATCCTCAACCATGTGTCATTAACATAGGAGTTGGTTTGTGCCCATCCTTGATGGGTACCTTCGATTACCCACCTCCTCACGATGACGTCAAATTTATATCTAATCACCATAAGGTTGATATCTTCCAAGTTTCGTCGTTCCGCATGACTTACTTTGAACATCCTTGGATTCTTCCTTCTCCATCAGCTACGATGGATGAGACAGGGCACTCAGGCATGTCCATGCCCTTGTTGGCCGCTGAAGTAGTGTGCTCTTTAGTCCAGCAAGCTTCAGCTAACCCTGATCTGACTCCTACACAAGAGTTAGATCCACTTCTAGAGCCTATTTGGGCTCAGGGTTCTCTTTCTAACAACGATTAGTTAGACTTAGTATTGCCTTCTGATGAAGCAGTAATCAAAGCAATGACTAGTCTGGACAAACCTTGGGAATATCTTCATCACAGATCATATTTCCTCCCAGATTTAAGCCGAATCGAGGCAGGAGAATTCACTGTTACCATGACAGGAAATCAGCCATGTCCTATTAATCTCTTAGCTACATAGGAAATTTATATTGAGGGGAATATGGTGACTATCACTGAAACTATATCTATCAACATCTCCCAAAACCCTGGTGTTGTGGAGAATGTCTTCGTCGGAGCAGATTGCTCCCCCACAGAGATTCAGATTTACATGGATCTTTTCAAAGAATTCCGTGACATTTTTGCCTGGTCTTATGAGGAAATGCCAGGTATCGATCCAAAAATAGTTGAACATGAAATCACAACGTATCCCGATGCCAAGCCTATTCGACAAAAACTTCATCCAACCAATCCTAAGAAAGCAACAGCCATCAATATTGAGGTTGAGAAATTGCTCAAGGCAGTTTTCATTTATCCTATTCATTTGACTCAATGGGTGTCAAACCCCGTGCCGGTCAATAAAAAACAAGACACGATTCGTTTATGTACCGATTTCTGTGATTTAAACAAGGCATGTCCAAAAGATAATTTTCCAACACCATTCATCGACCAGATCATTGATGAATGTGCCGGTTGCGAAGCCTTTTTGTTCATGGATGGTTTTTGGGGATATAATCAAATCCAAATCAAACCTGAAGGCCAACACAAAACGGCATTCATTTATCCGTGGGGTACATTCGCCTATCGTAAGATGCCTTTTGGCCTTAAAAATGTTGGAGCCACATTCCAGCGGGCCATGTCTTTTGCATTTCACGACCTCAAACATATAGTCGAGGCCTATCTAGATGATTTAGCATCACTCTCTCGCAAGAGAAAGGATCATCCTACGCACCTCATACTAATCTTCAAACGTTGTCGCTACTTCAGGATTCACTTGAATCCCAACAAGTGCAGCTTCTGCGTAACGTCAGGACGTTTGTTAGGTTTCATCGTTTCAACAACAGGGATCATGGTCGATCCTCTTAAGGTGGAGGCAATAATCCAGTTGCCCCCCCCACACACAATCTTACAACTTCAAAGTCTACAAGGCAAGGCGAACTTCTTACGACGCTTCATCGCCAACTATGCTGAAATCACCAAGGGCTTTATGCGTTTGCTAAAGAAAGGCATTCCTTTTTTCTGGTATGAAGCCGCTCAACGCTCTTTCGACGCATTAAAACACGCCCTCACAACCGCACCTCTACTACGGCCACCTAACTACAACAAAGATTTCTTATTATATCTGGCTGCCGCAGAGTCAACTATACGCATGGTTTTAGTCCAGGAAGATGATTCGTTTTCAGAATATGTGATCTATTACCTGAGTCGAGGCCTCGTAGGACCGGAACTCAATTATTCTCATATTGAAAAACTTGCGTTGGCAGCAGTTCATGCTGTTCAACGCTTCCGTCACTATGTTATGTTTCTCAAGACCATCGTCATTGCTGTTGTGAATCCATTCCAATACATGTTGACACAATGAGTTATAGGTGGAAAAATCAGTAGATGGATGGTCATCCTCCAGGAATTTGACTTAGACTTTGTTTCAGCAAAGTCCAAAAAGTCAGTGGTCTTCGCAGAGCTTATTTCGGAACTTCTGGTTGAGTCAGGTGACGTTGTGCCTGAGGACTCGCCTATCCGGGGGGGGTATGTTTTTGATTGAATATTCAGACCCCTGGTACGGAGATATACTTATCTATCTCCAGACTTTGAAGTGCCCCACCTCTGCTTCTCATGACGAGCATCGGCGGATATGCCATTAGGCTAAGAATTATCTCATACTCAATGATACGTTGTATCGGAGAGGTGTAGACTGCATCTTGCGTCGATGTCTCACTCATGAGGAAGCCATCATAGTGCTCAACGATTTTCATACCATAGCTTGTGGCGGTCATTTATCTAGGTTGGCAACATCCCAAAAGATTCTACGAGCAGGTTACTTCTGGCTGACACTTATCAAAGATTGTATGGAATCGGTCAAGAAGTGTCATCCATGCCAAGTCTTCTCTCGGAAGATGAGGGCACATCCCGCTCCTATGTTTCTTGTCATCATAGTTGGTCCCTTAACTAAGTGGGGGATTGATTACACTACATGAAACCCCCCATCAGCAAGGGGGCACCGCTATATCATCGTAGTTGTCGACTACTTCACTAAGTGGGTTGAAGCTATGCCAACGTTTAAAGATGATGGAGAGACTGCAGCTCTTTTTTTATTCAACTAGATTATAGCACGGTTTGGCATCCCGAGAGAGATTGCCACTGACCATGGCAGTCACTTTCAGAACCAAATGATGATCGAATTAACATCAAATCTTGGGTTACGGCAGGAACATTCATCACCTTACTACCCCCAAGCCAATGGGCAGGTGGAAGTTGTAAACAAAACTCTAAGACGATTCTACAGCGAACTATCAACTCAGCCAAGTCAAATTGGCATTTGATGTTATACTCGGCATTATGGGCTTACCGAACATCTGTTAAGACTGCAACCGGTTTCTCACCTTTCCAACTCGTTTACGGGCTGGAGGCAGTCTTGCCCATCGAATGTCAAATCCCCTCTTTGAAATTGGCAGTACAGTTATTGCCAGACACTTCTCCACTTGAAGAATGGTTAGTACACCTTGAGAAACTTGATGATCAACGTCGTGACGTGGCCCTGGCCAACGAGGCTCATAAACATAAGGTCAAGTGTTAATATGATAGGTCCGTTCGTCCTCGGATTTTTTCTAAGGGCGACCTTGTCCTGGTCTATGACCAAGACAAGGACCCCCTAGGGGCAAGAAAGTTTAAACCCATGTGGTTCGGACCTTTCATTATAAAAGAGGTATCAAAAAAGGGTGCTTATCGTTTGGTTGGTTTTGAAGGGAATACTTTGGTGGAGCCTAGAAATGGGCTCTACCTCAAGAAGTATTACTCATAGACAGGTCACTGTGGGTAACTTTTTGTAACATATGTATAGTCTTTGTACTATTACTTTTTTACGTTTCTTTTAAAAGTGTTATGGACCTGTCATTGATGTTATCTTTCGTCAATATGGCAGATGTCAAGTGAGTCCGAGGTGTTCATTGGGTATGTGGACGGTGCTAGTCGACACATGCGGAGGCTTGCCTCCGCAGCTTGGGTAATCTTTACACCACAGGGTTAGTTGTTATCTTTCGGAGGTATATGCTTAGGTGACACCACAAATAATTTCCTCGAGTATAGTGTAGTTATTGAGTTGCTTCGTGATGCCTTGTCATTGGGTATCTCTCATCTTCGGGTCTATCTCGACACTCAACTGGTTGTGTCACAGCTAAACAGAATATACCGGGTTCATGATCCAACTTTACACCGACGATTCCTTAGGGTACGTCTCTTAGAACAAAAATTTGATTATATTACATATTTTCATGTTCCTAGGAGATTAAACCAAATCACAGATACTCTAGCTAATCAAATTTTAGATTGGCATCTTGCCCACATATAAAAGAACATGGACATAAACATGTAAATACATTTTTGCACACAGAATCCATAAGACACAAAAAAGATAAAAACCATATATATACATCATAAAATACTCAGAGTACATAGGTGGACGCAAGCGCCTAAAAAATGGGAACAGTAACGAGTCATCGGGCTTATGCCCTCAAAAAATATATATACAAGTAGGTGTTCGTGGAACATAAAGAGTCTAAATCTGTTCAGGGCCTATGGGCCCTGTTATAATCATCTACAACATGGGCTAAATGCCTAAACAATCAGACCCATGTCCGAGGTGCCCCCACAACATGAGGCTACATGGATGGCGGCAGGTCCTCTATCTCTGCCATCGGGACTGTGCGAGTGAGCGTAGTGAAGTTCTTCTCAACTCATCTAAGGACCCTCTCAGCCTCTTCGACTGAAAGGTTCCCTGCTATTGCTACTCCCCCAGCAGCGGCAGCTGCAGCCTCTAGCCGTGGACGATGCATGTTCCGTGCATAGTCAGCAGGTCGCACGGGTCCCACATCTGCATACAACAAACGTATCTATCAAATACTCTGGCATACAAAAAAATGATATATATAACAAAAAGAAATAAAAATTACATATGCAAACAAAAAAGCTACAAAGGTGGAGACTTACCCATCTCCCCTCGCTCCTCACCAGGAGGCACGGGTATCTCTGGATCTCTAGAGAAGTCTATCCCAGCATATGGGTAGTCCTCGATAGCAAGGATCTGTCGTGACAGCCAAGAAAAAAAGTCATCGTCGAAGGCCTCAACGGTCCTTCCACCACCCTGTCACGGTAGTAACACCACCCATCTACACACTGCAGGAAAAGAGGCCAGATGTCCTCATACTACAACCCGAGGATTGAAACACGGAACTCTCTCAAAAAAGAACGAACACAAGATAGTCCCGAACCCAAAGTTCCTCTGTGTCCGTTGTTGGCAATCTGTCAATTGCCTCTTCATACACTCCAGCAGTTTGGTACTCCAATCAAAAATTTGTGAATTCATGCACTGGATGGCATAGTTCATATGTGCGCACGAAGCCTGATGCATGGCGGTTGAGCCGGTAATCTGCCCAATAAGTAACAAGATAGTCTGTAGTGATAAGTTGGTAATCTTGATAATGGGTACCTGGGAACCCATACGTTCAGTCCTAGCCTCATAGTACTTAGCTATCAACTCCGAGATCTTGCTCAACCACGTAAGAAAAGTCTGGAAGTTGACTGGTTCCCCTCTCCTTGAGAGGCCAGTCAGAAAGTAAATGTCCTCGGTGGTGGGCACCAATGATTGCCCCTCTAGCATAAAGGCCTCTGCATCAAGATGCCAGTAATCAATCAAGGCATTCAGTAGCCTTGGTTGTGCGCGCATAAATGGACATAAAAAGAATTTGAGTAAATCACATTGCATTAACACGGCCACAACATTTGGATCTACAGCAACCAACTCACTGATTGCCTCATGCTCCCTCTCCCTCCACTAGACATACATCCTGCCAACACAACAAGGTAAAGGAGGGTCAATACTTCTTTTAGTTTTCTTTTCCATCAATAAGGGGGGGGTACACATGGGCTGTATAGGTGACAGTCGTGTGTACACACGTGCAGAATTTACTCTACACGCGTGTACACACGGGCTGTCTCTGGACAAACCGCGTGTACCTAGGGCCGACCTTTTTAAGGTCAATGCCCACCCAAAAAATAACTTAAATGACTAAATTGAAGTATTGAATAGCTATATAAGGGAGTTTGTACTTACTTGGTCCAAGCAAAAGTTCGTTTCGTCCACTGTAGCTCTCAGAATCACTATCTTTGGAAAAGGGGGTCTTTTGGCTCCAGAGTCGATTTCCAAATCAGTAATGGTGATAATGAGCTGCCAGCTTCTATTTATAGACTTTTTGGCATCTTTTTGTCACTTTTTTGGGCCCCCTTATCAGTTTTTTTATACCAAAAACCATTTAGAGTGATCTAGGAGTTATATGGGAGGGATTTGATCAGGTATTGGGACAATTTTTTTTGAGTTTCAAAAAAATAGTGACGATCCAT